>WWET01003516.1:27660-46478 GCA_011038615.1 Limnodynastes dumerilii | reverse complement strand
AATTACATTTTTTTTTAAATACATGGTAGTCTATTCTAAATAATTGTCAGTTATGGCCTTTTACGGTTAATACGATATTAATTCAGACTTAAAATCAGTTCTTTCCATCAAAGTTGTGCAGCAACGTTATAAACAGATTAGCCCAGTGTATGAGATGATGTGTCTCTGTCGCCCTCTATTGGTACAAGAGCTGACTGCATCTTGAAATGAACACCTACTTTAATCTCATTTCACACCTTAACTTTGCAAGTATATTTTGAACTAAGTATACTAAAAATCAAACCGTAAATGAAACAATTTCATGATTGCATTAATTACATTAATTGTATGTCGTGATAGAAAAAGTATAAAAGTGAAGACTAAGCAACTTTTACAATAACTTCTCTAGTAACTTTGCTTATATTGCAATTATATTTTTAAATAATATGTATTATAGATTAGAATATTATAGAATATGTCTAATGGAAAATAATATGTATTTGAAGTATCCATTTACTAGGAGAAACACAAGAGTGGAATATAGTGATGTTCCTTGAGAAATGGAATGTAAACATATAAATTAAATATTTGCTAGTGGTTGGTTAGTTGGATATTAGGTTTGGATCTACCCACTTCATTTTTTTTGTATGTCTCTAAGAATAAATCTCTGTACATAATACACCCCAGTTCTTCACACAAGATAATGCTTAACTTACTGCAGCTGCCTCAGAAGATCTTGTTAAACATTCTGTTAAATATCATTCCTAGTATGAGAATACCACTGTTATTTGGAGAACTGGTAATGATTGACACATTGCTTGACCAGTTTATTTAAACAGAGCTTTTATATTATTTTTATATTAGTTTAGAGTCAAATCTATATTATTCCTTTAAAAAAAAAAAAAATTCCAAGTATATTATCCATCAAAAAACAAATATATTAAGCATCAATAAAATAATAAGCCAGAGTAAAAGAGATAATATAGATAATATAAGATAATATAGAGGATGAGAAATGTTTAATCGTCATATATAACCATTGAATCACTTCTGGATGAAATACTTCACATTTTATAATCTTTGTAGTGAAGTATCAGTCTTTAGAGTTCGTATTATTCCAGTTTACACTTATAACGTCCCTCATATTTCCAATAAATATGGCAGGGGAGATTAATAGCAGCCCCACAGGATCAGAAGAGTGGCAGTTATTATTATTGCTTATGTCACTGTGAAGCAATTTGCTGCAGATGTAGTGTAACTATACACAATTCTATAATCTGGTTACTGTATCATACACAACGCTGAAACTGCAGCACATTCGTTTACAACTCCCCTATGGTGACCTCACTGTTGTTAACTCTAGCATCCATGATGATCTTTGCAGAGAGGTTTTGAAGTTATGCGAGATGAATAGGAAAGCCGACCCCCAAAACCCCAAACAGAGGTGATGTCACTTTCTATTTAACTCCCTTGCAAAATTTAGATCTAACTAAACATAGTCTGCCAACCAGGCAGAAAGGGGTTAATTCTGTCACCAACTGTAAAGCCAATAGCACATTGCAAAATTGCTCTTGGCAAAGAGTCAATTTCCAGAATGAAGTTCACATTTTACATTCAGTATTTTGCTACTTTTTTTTTTTTTACAATTGTGCAACAAGCATTTAATACCCACCAGTTCCTAAAACCTATTGGTGTAACAACAAAGTGTGAACCCTGGATTCATTTCACATGTAACCACTACAATGCTGGGGAGAGAGACAGAGAGACATAAATGTCATTTTACTATACATGACCACCTCATTTTAGGTACCTTTCAAGTTCACATGAATATGCCAAATGTAATGCACCAGTCACATGACCATGCCACATCCAGAACCTCTCCTTATGGGCACCCCTCTCCAATCTCCATCCAATGCAGCAGCTGTGCTTCCAAAATTCAGTACCCACCCTCACCTCTAAAAATGTGAAGCACACAATCCTTTTATGCAAGCACTCTAGTAGTACAACACCTGACCATCAAGTAATAACATTTACTGGGGTCATTCCAGCTGCAATACTACCCACAACACAGCGTTAAAGGTATCTTCAAATTCTGTAACACCTCCCCCCCCCCCTCTCTCTCTGTCACAAAAACAGCCATAGGTAGCAAAGGACACTACAGTATGCAACAAGGGCTGAGATGTATGCCAGCAGTGAGAAACGGTGGGTAGAGAGGGAGGGGGCATCCAAGGCAGCACCTAGGTGACAAGATTTGGGATGCGTCATTCTAGCTAGATAAGGAGAAATGTTATTGCACATAAGACATTGAGCACAGTACATAGGTATACACTCCAGGGCACTTACTTTCAGAGGGGAAAGGGGGCAGGAAATCTATTTTGTAAACCTCCTTGGCATAATACTCCTCATCAGTTCTCTCCTTTTCGCAGAGCATGGCCCTTTGGTGGGCCTTTTCCTGCAGAAGGTCCCGGGTGCTGTTATAAATGGCGATGACATCCTGGGACACCTCCTCGGGCTCAGGGTACTCCTCAGGGGGGCTGTTAAGCTTCAGTTTGCTGAGGATCTGCCCTCTGATCGCCTCGATCCGTTTGCGCATGAACTGATCCATATCTAGGGTGCTGCAGGTAGACAGGCTTAGGGCCACCACGACTAGGTCCAGGGTGAAGAACAGGCTCAGGAGATGATGGTGCATCCTCGCTGGGGGGACGGGGGAGGGATCCACAAAAAAATATTTACAAAATAACAAGATGTGCAACACACACACACATAAACAAACACACTCAAACACACACACACACACACACACACACACACACAAAGGTACTTTAGAAAAAAAAAGTTCCTAAAAAGTTTCCAAAGTCAAAAAAAAAAGTTCCTAAAAAGTTTCCAGAGTAAAAAAAAAAGTTACTAAAAAGTTTCCAAAGTGAAAAATAAAGTTACTAAAAGTGATCTCTGACTATCAGGAGTCCAAGTGGGGTGAAGGAGACGGAGGTGCCTTCTTCATTAGGTGACTGGTGTAGGGCGATCACCTCCAGATGCCAGCTAAGGCGCACAGGGGCATAGACTTGTAGCAGGACTGGGAGGGTAGATCCTGCTGGAGAGCTGCAGACCGGACGTGTCCTGTAGGCTGCATCCAGGGATCCACACACAGGCTCCCTTCCAGTGGCTGAGTGCTCTCTCGTCCCTGCAGTGGCTGAGTGCTCCCTCTCCCCTCCAGTGGCTGAGTGCTCTCTCTCTCTCTCTCTTTCTCTCCCTCCTCCTAGCTGGCTGATGTGCAGACCCTTATGAGGCGCACAGTCTGCCCCATGTGTCAGCCCTGGGAAAGTCTTGCAGCAGATAACATCACAGGCTTGCACGGCAAGCACACTCATTTATAAGGTCCCCCCCAGCACCACGTGTTTGCCTTGCACTATGTGACGTGCGGTGGAGTGGAGCGGAGGATCCCTTTCCGAGGGAGAGGGGACACTGGCAGCCGGCGACAAAGTGTCTGGGACATCCCTGCTCTGACATGTCAGCTGATCTGTCACTGCTGCACTCAGCATGGTATGAATGGATGTTGGAAAATATATACTGTAATATACTCTATAGGCTCATAGGAGCTGTGATGTCACTGCTGGGAGCTGTGATGTCACTGCTAGGAGCTGTGATGTCACTGCTAGGAGCTGTGATGTCACCTTTAGGGGCAATGATGTCACTTCTGGGAGCTGTGATGTCACTTCTAGGAGCAGTGATGTCACTGCTATGAGCTGTAATGTCACTTCTATGAGCTGTGATGTCACCTCTAGGGGGTAATGATGTCACTTCTGAGAGCTGTGATGTCACTTCTAGGAGCAGAAATGTCACTGCTGGGAGCTGTGATGTCACTGCTGGGAGCAGTGATGTCACTGTTATGAGCTGTGATGTCACTTCTATGGGCAGTGATGTCACTTCTAGGAACAGAGATGTCACTGCTAGGAGCTGTGATGTCACTGCTGGGAGCTGTGATGTCACTTCTAGAAGCTGTGATGTCACCTCTAGGGGAAATGATGTAACTTCTGGGAGCTGTGATGTCACTGCTAGAAGCTGTGATGTCACTTGTGCCACATGATTACTCCTCAAAGTGTTCAGTGGTGGAATTTAGAGCTCACCTGGATATAGAAGGAATATTTTATGTTACAGGAGGGGCATCACTACTGTCCAGATATAATGATTTATTTTTACAGGATATTGTACATGTCACATAGATGTTGTGTCGTGTTATTTTTGGCACCCAGTGTTGGATTGCTTAATAAGTAACCTCTACCCTGTGGTACCCCAAATAAGTGCCATGGCACACCAAAGTGTTGCAAAATGTTTGTGGCGTCCAGGTTGTGTGTTGCCAGGGAGAGGCTCGCTTTATATTTTTGACCTGCCTTGTTAGGGGCTAAAACAACCTGTGACTCTCCACGTGTTGTGGAACTATACATCCCAGCATGCTTAAACTGCACAGGCATTGCTGATACCTTACACAGCATGCTGGGAGTAGTAGTTTCACAACACCTGGAAAGCCACAGGTTGGCTAGGGCTGGGCTAGTACTAGCGTGAAGGAGACAGTCCACGCTACTGTGTGGCGTGTTATGAATTGTGGGCACTTCCTTGTGTCATATCATTCATTCATTCAGGACATTAAACAAACAGTTGTTACCTATTACATTGGGCTGGATTCAGACTTAAGTAAGTGCTTGAAATGAATTACTCCTGGGCTAAACCATGGTGATTGCAGGGGAGTCATATTTCATCTGTTGCAGACAGTATTAGAGTTGATGAGAGGTGATGTTTCCTATCCCAAGTCTAAATAACAGTGTGATAGTAACGCTGGTCAGTATCTGTGTGCAGTAAGCAATTCAAAGACATATCCCAGCATGCAAAGAATACAATTACCTTGATTCCCCCTTCAATCAACATGGTTTAGCCCAGGTGTAACTCATTTCAAGCACTTACTTAAGTCTGGAGCCAGCCCATTATCTCTAGTTTGTGTGGTTCTCTTCTAAATATAGCAATGCCACCACCCTAGGCCTCTAGACAGAGGTGAAGGGACTATGGAAGACAATAACTGATGGTGGTACAGGGGCTAGTGTGACTCATTGATGTGGTTTAAGCAGGTGCATAACGATTGGAGTGCAAGGTGGCTACTATGGGGTCTGATCCTGTCATGTTGGGGCCCTAGGTTTAAGACCCCCCAATAAGAGTCTTTTCTATGGGGCAAATGTGCCCTGTCCCCCTTTCTTTCTCCTTCTCTCTAGTGAAGCTACCTGGGAATAGGTGGGGACAGAGAGGGGGTATTATTTTTTATGTTGACAAAGATAGTGAATTGGATCCAGAATTGCGTACGACAGGTGATCTACGCATTCAGAATATGTAAGTACTTTGCGCATGTGTTCTGCAAATGCAGTTACGCATTGGATCGCGCCACAAACCGTTCTGGATTATTCACGAAAACCCTTTCTGACAGCGAGGCGTGATATCCCGCTGTACAAGTAGCATGGGGGCGGGGGGTGGTGTTTAAACCGTACAGTAAGGGATTGGCTAAGCACTATGGGATAGATCCAGAACTACGTCCGTCTATGGAAGATGAACAATAGCTACTGCGCATGCGTGGTAGCTATTGTACGTAATTTGCGTATCGTTTCGATACATAGATTGCGTATATGCGGTCTAAAAGACTTAGGTCACAATATAGCTATATTGGGTTATGTCACCTGCCCAGCGTCAAGGCACCTCCTGTAACTGAGTCCCTATCCATCTGCTATATGTGAACTCAGGAGGTCTGTATCAGACAATCCTGCCATTTGAAAAGTGTGCAGCAGCCATATTGGGGAGGGGTCAGACTCCCAAACTAAAATAACAGTAACAAGAAAACACTGGCCTCGCTTCTAATCCAATATCTGAAATGTGAGTAAGTGGATATATAAATGGAGAGCTGCAGCCAAGGACCAAAGTGACCACTGTGTAACTACAAGGAACAAAAGACAGGTCCGGCGCTCCAAACAAAAGGTGCTTATTTATTATATTTAGAGAGATCGGACCTGATCCTGATCTACGCACGCGGTCTCTACGCACGGGGAGTGTTAGGGGCGTGTACGCTGATACGCCCGAGCGAACATTCGCATTCGCCCGTCGTGCGAATTTTCGTAGCGCTGGATCAGGCCCTATGTGTCAGCACATACATATAAAGGAGGTCACAATATAGCTATTGGGTTATGTCACCTGCCCAGCGTCAAGGCACCTCCTGTAGGTGAGTCCCTATCCATCTGCTATATGTGTACTCAGGAGGTCTGAGTTTTGGGAGCACAGGCTATAAGATTTCTAGTTTTTCGTCTGTATAAGACACTCAGCCATTTGAAAAGTGTGCAGCAGCCATTTTGGGGAGGAGTCAGGCTCCCAAAGTAAAACTAACAGTAACAAGATAACACAGGCGCTTCTATTCAAATATATGAAATGTGTGAAAGTGTATATATATAAATGGAGAGGTGCAGCCAAGGACCAAAGTGACCTCTGTGTAACTACAAGGAACAAAAAAGAGAGGTCCGACGCTCCATAAAAAAAGGTGCTTATTTATTATATTTATAGAGATGGGACCTGATCCTGACCTACGCACGCGGTCTCTACACACGGAGGTCTGTAAGTCCGCACGCAGGAGGAAAGTGAACTCCCCCGTCACTCCCCTCTCACATGTTAGATTCCTGGTGCGGATCTGTGCAGAATGCCTAATGCCCCCACAATGCCTCGTTAGCACGCCTATCCCCGCCCCCTTGTGGTATTTAGGCATGCAGAAGGCATCAAACACCAATCCCCCCTCCTCCGCGTGGATCTCCTTGTACATGGAGTTGAGTTTCGTACGCAAGGAGATCCGCAGAGTAACAACTGGCGCTCGCATGTGCACTTGTGGTTTGCACAAGTCCAGAACGTTATTCAATCTAGATACGGCCAATAATTCTATCTAAGACTATGGAGCAGATCCTGACTAACCTCACCGCTGCGTTCAGCAACAGCCGCGATCCGGAGGCCCCTCCCTTCGCTCACAAGGAATTCAACCTCTCTGAGGTGCCCTCCAGATGTTATGCTAGGGTTACGTAAGGATAGACCCCCCCCGCGCGTACGGAAAGCGTGCGGCGATCTGGATCCGTTCCTGTACCTTATAACTTCCGCTGCGTCATTACGTAAAAGAAAGGAGAGATCATTGAAAGTCTCAGTAGTGTGGAGGAGGCTTAATACACCCTCACTGTGCTCTTTACAGACCGCTCTGATCCCATTTAGCGTACGAGCGTCGCTTTCCGCCCTGCTCCGCCATCTTAAAACACCCGGATCCAGATCTGTGCTTGGAATTCAGCCGCGCGCCTTTTATTCAGCAGTCTGAATTTGATCCCTTTGTAGCAAAGACTGGACGATACTGCCCGATTTTCCCCACATTTCCGCTTCAAACGCTTTTAGTCCAGTTTTGCGTTCTGCGCACGCCTCCATGTTGCCTCCAGTAAGAACACATTTTGCCCTATGCAGACTTTTCGGACCATCGCCTATTCCCCTTAGCATGAGTCGTAAAATCTAAGGTAGAGAATGCCTATTGAACATTCATTAGTGAAAGGGGAATGGTTAGCGTAGCAAGAACACAGGTGTGCGGATAACGCAGCCTTGCGATTGTAGATTTGCACACATCCGCTAAAAAAAGATCTGCATGAAAACTATTCTTATGTTAGCATCTGATCCAAATCCACTAACAAATATAGCAAATAATTATTACACTGGACAGCCACACAGCAAGTATTGAGCACAAGGGGCTGTATTTCATTTCTTTTAATATTTGACAAAAGTTTGTATATTTTTTTTAAAATATTGTATTTTTGATTACAAAAAATTATGTTCTACCTCTGACAAAAGTATCATGTATTGCAATAATAATGGTGTCTTATTTTAACAGAATCTGTCCTTTTTTGTGACAGGAACACACTTTTCATGTAGGCAAAGTTCTAGTCTGCATTCACGTGAATGATTAGTTAGATGAAGATATCTCCCTATATCTATACTGTGCTACATTACGTTCAGTTTATTAATAATTGGTAAAGTGGTTAAGGCCTATGGAAAAAACTAACCCTTTACTCACCTCATTTTGGAGAAGCCCTAATATGCTCAACATCAGCAGATGAGTGCCATCTAGTGGCAAGCTTGTTAACATGAACATTCCTATTAGGGTGCCAGGTTACACTAAGTAATTAGATCCATAGATCCCAGCACTAATGTCACATGTGAATAATGAAGAACTCATAGCATCAGAACTAATTCTTTACAATTCATAGATAGATAGTTAGATAGATAGATAGATAGATAGATAGATAGATAGATAGATAGATAGATAGATAGATAGGTATCATAATGCGGGAAATAAAAGAGAAACATGTGTGGAACGTGAGGTGACTTTCCTGTGCAGAGCCTTTTTTGGAGAAACCCTAATATGCTCACCTCTCTGGAGGATACTCACCTCTCTGGAGGATACTCACCTCTCTGGAGCTGTCAGCGGTGGGTCTGCAGGTGTTACTCACCCATTCATTTAAAAAAATTGTAAAATAGCTGCCTATTTGATATAGAGACAGCTGAAAAGGAACTTTCGTCTGTCTCTGTTTCTAAAGTCAGCCCATCGGAGCGGAGACTGCAACCGTTCTAACCTACCCCATAGCCAATATATTAGAATGACATTATTACTGGGCATTAGTGTTGTTTCAGGACCACCCACGCAGCAGTATCCATTGGCGCTATCTGCTGCACTATCTGAGTGTTCTGCCAGCTCGGAGTTTATGGCAAGGATCCTGTGCAGTTTATCAGCACCTCTCTGTGTAGATCAGATGCTTCCCCTCGTATCACAGCGATGGAAAGTATTCCCTGTGTTTGTGCCGTTTCTCTGAATCACACAACATTCCATTCACAGAATCTTTCACACGGCCGGGCTGCTTGATAAGAGGACGGGAGAGTGTGGGGTAATTTGTCTGAGAGAGACGCAGGGGTGGGTGGGTGTGTGGTAGTGGTAGCGTTTATTTTCTATCTGATAAGGCAGATATGTCGTCCTGTCTACGATAAGATAAAATCACATTAAGGTTACACAATAGATGTTACTGCACATGTGGAAAATATCTTATCAATTGGCATATCCCGAATTAAAATAAATCCTGGCCCTCTCCGGTGCGTTGCTTCATTGTCAGGAGCACATTTTTGTAGTAAAACGTTAAAGGAAAAGGATTTAACAATAAGCAGCGTGTTCTGTGAATCCCCCTCGTGATGACCTGTAGAATGTCCAATCATCGAAAGTGAAACTGACGAAAGTCGAATGTCAGCTGAAGGAATCCTATTCCGATCTCCGTGTATCGGCCGTGTCATTCGGGTGTTGGGTTTGCGGTACAAATGGCTCTTTTTCGAATGGGCCGTTTAATACCTCAGAAAATTACAAAAATTCTCCTAAATTGATTGCTTCTGCCTCGAGGAGGATTACCCCCGGAGCAAAGACTGAGCGGTGACTGATGAGTATTTCTTCTACCCTAACCCTTTTCCTAATTCTTACACTAACCAGGCCTGGCAAAAGAAATCTTGGGACCCGCTACACTCATGTTTTTGAGGGCCACCATTCCTCCTCAATAGCGGATTGCAAGGGTCCATATGAACCTCGGGGCTCATCACACCTGTCCCTCTTGTCTCCCCTTGTTGCCAGGCGTGACCTTAATTCTTCCTTTCTATTACCCTAACCCTCCCTTCACCACAGCCTGACCCTAACCCTCCCTTCACCACAGCCTGACCCTAACCCTCCATTCACCATAGCCTGACCCTAGCCCTCCATTCACCACAGCCTGACCCTAACCCTCCATTCACTACAGCCTGACCGTAACCCTCCATTCACCACAGCCTGACCCTCACCCTCCCTTCACCACAGCCTGACCCTCACCCTCCCTTCACCACATCATAAAGTGACAACCTTGGTCATCGATGAAGGCACCCCCATCCCCGAGCAGTTCTCCTGACTCCACCTCTTCAATGTGCACCCCTCATCTTGGTGGAGAGAGACCAGGCCCCGTCACGGGACAGGCGACCTAGCGTTTAGTAGAAGGGTGCGCCTCTGTTATCAGATATTTTTCCCCACATGTTTTCTGCGCCAAAGTTCTACCACCTCTACCGCCAACCTATGCCCTATCTGAAAAGAGAATTTGACATGCTAATAATGTACATTTTATCATATATGGGAGGGAGGGAAATTTCAAAGAGAGGGAAATTTCTGTCAGAAGAAACAATTTATAATCTTTGTCATCTGACCTAACCCCGCCCTAACAGCCCCAACCAATCCCTGCCTACCCTGTGCTTATGTTCTAGAAAAAACCTTAGCTACATGTCGACCGATGTGGTGTGAGCCTCAATCGGTTGCATATGGTCCCTCACTATGCGGTGCTCGATTTTCCTAACCGTAAGAACCCCCCTCCCCGCAACCTGATCCTAACACTGGGCCTGATTCAGAGATCCAGAACTAACGATAGTTAGGTGCGTATATTTAGGGTCGGATCGATTTTGCATCAACTGCGCATGCGTAGTAATAGTGCAACGCCGTGTACGTTGAAGTTAAGGTCGGGCTTGTGAATCGGGCGGAGACTAATGCGACCCTAAGTGCGGCGGAAATATACGGACCTAAGGATTAGCATAGAAATGGGCGGGGGATGGCATTGAGATGAGGGAAAGTGGGCGCGCTTACAGAGTTAGGGCCCTAAATATACGCAACTAATACACATAGGGTCGGAAGTGAGTGCGGCCAGATAGGGCAAGTCTATGGAGGTGGAAGTTTAGGTCCGGCCGGAGGTTGCGAGGGGAGTGACTGTTTATTCTGGTGGGTGTAACCTGTTCCGACCTGCCACTTAGATGCGTATATTTGCGGCCCGATCGCTGACGGATCTCTGAATCAGGCCCACTGTCCCTAGTATTCACCTCCTAGTGTCCGCCAATGCGGCGGGTGTAGTGTCCGGCAATGCGGCGGGTGTAGTGTCCGGCAATGCGGCGGGTGTAGTGTCCGGCAATGCGGCGGGTGTAGTGTCCGGCAATGCGGCGTAGTGTGTGCCCACTTCCTTTCCTCTCTTCAGAACTTTTTAACTTAATTTAACGCTGTCCTTCAGACACTAACTTCTGGAGGACATATAAAAATGGAACTAAAATGGAGCCTGCTAATCAAAATGAGGGAAAAAATTCAGTGTAGATATTGTACAATCCTAGGGCCGTATTCAGAGATCTCTCTGGCGTTCGGATCGCAAATATATGCACAGACGGAGGAAGTAACACCCACCAAAACCCCAGTCGCTCTCCTTGCTCATCCGTGCCCACGGAGACTTCTGCCTCCATAGACCAGCTGTAATTTTTCATGGCCATTTCGGAGCGTATGTGTCCTCTGTCCGTGCGTATCTTTATAATCACGCTCACTTCCCTTCATTTAAATGCCTCCCCCCGCCCATTTCTATGTAAATTCCTCAATGCGTATTTTTCCGTGTGAGTCCCATGCGTATGTACCCACGTGCAATTCACAAGTCCGTCCGTAAGGGCACTTCCGCGTGTGTAGTCTATGTGTACAGCGTATAAAAAATTACTACGCATGCGCAGTTTAAACGTACCTAAAAATACGCACGGAAACCAGAGAAAAAAAATGGATCTCTGAAAATGGCCCCCTAGTGACCGAATAAGGCTTGTTTTTCAAAAGTCTGAATCCGATCCCTAATTAATAATTACACAATTGCACTTATGTCAGACTATACCAATAACCTTACCCATTCCTACCATACCCTCCAACTGTGCCTATTTAGCAGGTACAGTATCGGTTTTTAATGGTCTGTGCCGGCTTAAAGGGCTCATGTACCGGATTCTGACCCCGCAGTTCCCTCCCCCCTATACTCACCTTCCAGCATCTGATCACTATAACAGAGCTGCGGGGACAGACTCCTACAGCTCGGCTACAGTGACAGGACCCTCTCCTGTGATACTATAGTGACAGGACCCTCTCCTGTGACACTATAGTGACAGACCCTCTCCTGTGACACTATAGTGACAGGACCCTCTCCTGTGATACTATAGTGACAGGACCCTCTCCTGTGACACTATAGTGACAGGACCCTCTCCTGTGACACTATAGTGACAGGACCCTCTCCTGTGACACTATAGTGACAGGACCCTCTCCTGTGACACTATAGTGACAGGACCCTCTCCTGTGACACTATAGTGACAGGACCCTCTCCTGTGACACTATAGTGACAGGACCCTCTCCTGTGACACTATAGTGACAGGACCCTCTCCTGTGACACTATAGTGACAGGACCCTCTCCTGTGACACTATAGTGACAGGACCCTCTCCTGTGACACTATAGTGACAGGACCCTCTCCTGTGACACTATAGTGACAGGACCCTCTCCTGTGACACTATAGTGACAGGACCCTCTCCTGTGACACTATAGTGACAGGACCCTCTCCTGTGACACTATAGTGACAGGACCCTCTCCTGTGACACTATAGTGACAGGACCCTCTCCTGTGACACTATAGTGACAGGACCCTCTCCTGTGACACTATAGTGACAGGACCCTCTCCGGACCCCCGCCCGCCGTACTAGCGACGGCGGCCGTAGCTCAGGATCAGGCCCAATGTACCTAAAAATACGCACGGAAACCGGAGAAAAAAACGGATCTCTGAAAATGGCCCCCTAGTGACCGAATAAGGCTTGTTTTTCAAAAGTCTGAATCCGATCCCTAATTAATAATTACACAATTGCACCTATGTCAGACTATACCAATACCCTTACCCACTCCTACCATACCCTCCAACTGTGCCTATTTAGCAGGTACAGTATCGGTTTTTAATGGTCTGTTCCGGCTGAAAGGGCTCCTGTACCGGATTCTGACCACGCAGTTCCCTCCCCCTATACTCACCCTCCAGCATCTGATCACTATAGCAGAGCTGCGGGGACAGACTCCTACAGCTCAGCTACAGTGACAAGACCCTCTCCTGTGACACTATAGTAACAGGACCCTCTCCTGTGACACTATAGTAACAGGACCTTCTCCTGTGATACTATAGTGACAGGACCCTCTCCTGTGTTACCATAGTGACAGGACCCTCTCCTGTGATATTATAGTGACAAGACCCTCTCCTGTGATACTATAGTGACAGGACCCTCTCCTGTGATACTATAGTGACAGGACCCTCTCCTGTGATATTATAGTGACAGGACCCTCTCCTGTGATACTATAGTGACAGATCCTCTCCTGTGACACTATAGTAACAGGACCCTCTCCTGTGCCACTATATGGACAGCCCCTCTCCTGTGACACTATAGTGGCGGGACCCGACCCGCTCCTGTGACACTATAGTGGCGGGACCCTCTCCTGTGCCACTATAGTGACAGGACCCTCTCCTGTGATACTATAGTGACAGGACCCTCTCCTGTGATACTATAGTGATAGGACCCTCTCCTGTGACACTATAGTGACAGGACCCTCTCCTGTGTGTTCTTAGCTCATATGATAAGGTGTAAAATGAGATTTTAAACCCTTTCATACATGCAAATGAGAGCAGTTTAAAGCCATGTCCCTTTATGACACAAACCACACCCCCTTCATAGACACGCCCACCAGGTGTATTGATTTTCCATTAAAAAATGTTGGAGGGTATGTCCTACCCCCTGGGACGCTCGCATTTAATTGTTTATTATATTCTAAGTGTTTTGTATTCCCAACCCCTCTTGATCTCATCTGTTCCCCCTTTTTTTTGCCGGAAAACTTCACTAAAAACTTAAAAAAACAAAAAGGAGAAAGCATAATGCAAATGGAACTGTAAAGATGAGTGGTGAGGTATTTAGACGTCGGCCTGTGGCACGGCCCACCTCTTCCTGTTACTTCCTGACACATGTCATTATTACAATGTCCTCTCCTTTTCCTCTTGCTCAGTCTGCAGCGAAAACCAGTATTCTGAGAATTCCAGGAGTTCCTTGCAGTGGTGGTTGAAAAAGAATTTGATGACAAATCAAGTATTTAATGCTGTCTACTGAAAACTCACTCTCTTCTGTAACGCTGAGGAGTTGGCAATCCAGCTTACAAAAATATTGAAGGAAAACTAGAATTCAATTGGCGCCCTTTACATCGCTTCAAATATTCCACATTACAAATTCCTCCCGATCAGTTATAAAACGGAGGCTGGGTTACACAATAGGAGAGAATGGAATGCCTTTCATTTATTCAATAAATGTTTTTTTAGATATTTGTTTTAATAATGTAAAATATGTTTTTTTCCCCCTATTTCCAGCACGAGTTCCTCTTTTATGTTACAGCTCAAATGGAAAGAATCCATTTCTTCTAGACGTTGAGTATTCAACAGTTTGGGAGGCAAATGAGTGACTAGACTGCAGGAGATTTGGTAGAAAATAAAGCAGAATGAAGATTAAAAGCTGGGTCCGTTCAGAAACTGTGCCTAGATTTATGACAGTATAAAATTCCGCACCTCTAGAGGGGCCCCAAATGAATGGGGTGTGGTATGCGACGGCCAACGATGGACAGTCAACAGTTAAGATGCTGGCACTCAATGGCCGACAGATCGACTTTCCTCTCACCAACAGCCGGGAAGTCGACACTTGTCACATGGAATACTGGAATGCTGACAATGGGGTAGATCCAGAACTACGTTTGCCGTACGTTTATTCGCGTAGCGTATTTTTGCGTGCGTACCTTCTATACACTCTCCTCGGCACACCCCTTGAACGTACGTATTTTGTCAAGATACGCTTTCCAAACCCTACCTTAACTTTTGCCAACGTAACCGCAGTGATCCGCACACGTACGTATGGGCAACACGTATTTACGTGACACATACGTGAATGGCCCATACGTTCACAATTACGCTACGTTAATGTGCGTATTTTCTATGGTGCGCATGCGCAGTACTTACCAAAAGGCGATTTTACGTCTCTGCCACGCGTAAATTCGCTCACAAGCGATGTTCTGGATCTGGGCCAATTACTGTGTTTGGCACTGCAATAATGCAATCTCAGGAACGTATTCAGAGACCCGTTAGTAAAAGGTACGCAATTATACGCACGTACGCTGCAAGGCAACACCCATGACACTCCCCTCACACGGCCGTGTTGTCGGTGATTTACGACTCAATAGGACACCCTTATCTGTACGTGTGCATTTACGTGCGTATAATACATACGTACGTGCGCATGTAACTAAAATGGTCCCACTTTCACGTAACTTTGACCGTACGGATTTCAACCACGCCCCTCCACACGTATATCCCCAAGTGCGATTCACAAGTCCGTGCCTAATGGACTTCCGAGTGTAAATTCAGCATAAATAAAGTTAATACGCATGCGATAAAATACGCACGCAACTCCACGTGAAAACGGATCTCTGAATCCGGTCCTCAAACCTTAACTCTAACCTTTATTATTAATTAACAAAGGGGATATAGCTTCCGCTGCGGCAATTCTTATTTCAACACTGATATCGATAGCTTAATCGCGAAATTGTCAGTGCGTACAACTTTCTAACAAAGATTAGTTTTATTTTGGAACTGCTACAAAGGCAAATGTTCCTTTTTTGACAAAGTATCCATTCCCGATGTTGATCTGTTCTCTCCCCGATGTTGACGGTTAAGGTTAGGCTACAGGAAGGGGCTGGTTAAGGTTAGCTTACCTGTCGCTCACCTGTCCATGTATACGTTAAGTGCAGTGTTGATGAACAGGTGCCCCTGTCGAGTATACAGTCATCAAGCGGGCATCACTCTTGAGAGCAGAAAAGTCGAACTGTTGTCCCTAACGGGGCTCTCTCTAGTGATCCAGCGATGTCGAGCTCCTGTCCATTGATGAGGTCAGTGCTGATATGTGAATTTATCCTGTCAGGGTGGATACACAGCACTGTTTTATATCAAGATATCTAAGCCAATGATATTTGTGTTGCTAAGGAAAGTAATCATCTCCCTCTATAGAAATCACCACAAAACCTAATATAATAATAATAATAATAATTTATAGTCAAAATTCCTCCACTTTTTCTCTAATTCTCCAATTGTCATTCTAAAAAGATAAAACACCTTAAAAAATAATACATCTAAGTAAATGTCCCATGACGTTAGCTTGGATAGTGTCCTAGGCGCCCAAACACGTCAGATAACATGGAGAACTCATTCTACACTTTTTTTGTTTTTACATATATGATTGTTTTTGGGTAACAGTAGACGGACCGGCTATTTATCACTGGAGCTGCTGGTGACAGCTGAAAAATGTTAATAAAAACAAGTTTAACCTTTATTGGAAGAAGGAGAAGATTGAAGAAACTCGATCCTCGGTATAGTAGTCATGTTACTAACCACAAAAGCTTTGAAGAGACAATCACTGGATATGGGGGAATAAAGTATGTCCATAAGAGACTGGTGAAGTCAACAGTATCATCTAGTGGAGGAAACTTCAGAGTTAATGTAAGGTGGAACTGCAAAAGATAGTTCTGAGCTTTAAAATAGTACAGTTCTCACCGAGGGATTATAATTAGGGACATAAAAAATAAACAAAATTGTGGCTCTATTCATACTTATAAGCCAGTGTTGCCTACTTTTTATTTCATCCCTTCGGGAAATCTTGGAGTGAAGATATAGATTCTGCCATGGGCTTAATTACATGATTTATGCAAATTGCATCATTAAGCCCCACCCCTGTCAATCACTACTGTAATCTCTAGTGTTCCAGGGGGTAATCACTAGAGTTAGTAGAGATGGGCGGGGTTTGATGACACCATCAAGCCCCACCCATCTCTAGTAACTCTAGGGATTACAATAGAGATTGACCAGGGGTCGGGATTTGCAGGAGATTTGCCAGCTCTCCCGGGATACCGGAAGGACTGCCCAAATTTCGTGAGTCTTCTGAATATTCCAGGAGAGTTGGCAACCCTGTTATAAGCCCATTGTGTGTGTATGTGTGTGTGTGTGTGAATGTATCTTCATCATTGGTAGTGACATACCTACACGGGCTCACCCAGAGGTGCGCACATAGCGCAAGGGGCGGGTGTCGTACATGCGGGCATAAATCATGGATGGTCTGTATGCTCCCCAAAGGCACACGCAACGATGTCACAAGCCCAATCTCCTTGCTGTAGGGTCCGAGTCTGTCATATTCCGCCCCTGTTGTGGGCGGATGGGACTGGGGGGAGGGGTCAGAGCGGCACCAGGGCAGGGCCATATGCATGAAAGCAGCTGGCTGAGGGTGACAGTTTAAAACAGCGCTCGGCCCTCCATGCAGGGGTGGAGGAACTGGGGGGCACAAAATGGAGAATGGAGATGAATGACATGAAAAGGGGATGAAGCAATAATAGTAATGTCATAACATAATACAACAAAACACAGTAGAGACATGGTAGGGATGGACAGCATAGAACACAATAAAACACAATATAGATATAAAAATATCACAAACATATAAGTGAAGCAAGCACAGACAGCAAGGCAAAATTTGAGGTATCAAGCTTAGAAGTTCAGGGAGGAGGGGATAGATTGCAGTGAGAGGTTGAGAAGGGAGCCACCAGGTGGGAATGGAGTAAAATGGTAGCAGAGGGAGACAAGAGGATACGAAGGGCCTGATCCAGACCTACGATCGCCCGCGAGCGTAGCGTACGTTCGCCCGGGCGTATAAACTTTTACGCCCATAACACTCCATAACACTCCCATTGATTGTACCTGCTTACGGCGGCTGAACCCTACCCTAAGATTTTCCAGCGTACGTGCGAATTTTCGTACCGATACGCTGGTCGTACTGGGCTTAGCACGCCCATACTGTACAATTTAAATGGCTATCCCCGCCTCTGTGTAGTAATTAGTAACCAGACTATCGTCGTACAAAACGCACGCCCCTTGAGCGAAAAATACGCTGAAAATACGCTCGCTGTACGCTCATGTCCTTCGGTCGACCGGAAGTTGTCATACTGCACATGCGTAGTGCGTTTTTTCAGCCGAATTTTCGCTTGCGATCGGCGTACGATCGCTTGCGGCTGTAGCTCTGGATCAGACCCGAAGTGAGAAGGGAGTGATTAAGGAGGGAACAGCACTAGGATGGATGGCCCTGCTCACGTGAGCTAACACACTAAGTGGGAGGGATGACCTTACAGAAGACATAAGGAACGGGAAGGGAGTGGACTGCTGGTATGAGCGGAGGAGAGAGGGAAGGAAGGAGAAGAAAGGATAGATGTAGGATGCATTGAGGATGTTAAGTGAAGGAGGGGTAGGCTAGCCTGAACAGGTGCGTTTTGAGTGAGTGCTTGAAGACCTGCAATGTGGGGGAGAGTCTGATTGAAGAAGGGAGGTCATTCCAGTGCAGAGGTGCAGCATGGGAGAAGTCCTGGACACAGGCGTAAGATGTGATCATTAGATGGACAAGGGAGACATCCGAAGATCGCAATAAGTGCTGACCAAAAGTGTGTTGACCTCATGGGGGGGCACCATGTTAATGATATAGTGGTCGATCTGGTACCCTTTTCAAAGGTGTATCTACCCCTTGGCCAGGATGGCACCTGCCAGGGGCACCAACCAAAGGGGGGGACACCGCCCGGTGATGCCTCCCGTGGCTAATAGATAGTGTCACCTAGTTCAGCCCTGGTCTGGAGTCAGACTGCGGCTGGATGCTTTTAAAATGAGGGCTGGCTCCTAGGATACCTGCGGTCACAGGACTTCATTTCCCTTGCAAGTCTCAGACACCGCAGGACTTCAATTCTAGCCACAGTCATGCTCGGAGGACACAGGTAAGGGAAGAAAACCTGGGGGGGCCTGGAGCTTGGAGGCACATGATGG
>WWET01003516.1:11902-27286 GCA_011038615.1 Limnodynastes dumerilii | reverse complement strand
GAGTGCTGGGGGAGGCTGGAGGAATATGATGGGAGTACTGGGGGAGGCTGGAGGCACATAATGGGAGTACTGGGGGAGGCTGGAGGCATATGATGGGAGTACTGGGAGAAAATGGCTAATGGGAGGGGCGCTGGACCCATAGATACACCCCTGACCCTTTTCAACATAATTGGTGCATATTTAGTGCACCAGTCCACCAGTGAAACAGTTGAGTTTATAATTTTGATTGATTGTTGACCTCTTGAATGTCGTAGTGTTGACCTGGCATATTTATGTCACAGAAATCAACCATTCGTGAAGTGAGCCCTCTGGCTTATGTTCAAGTGGAAATTTGGTGGTTGTGGCATGGACATTTAGAAGAGGGGGTATGGAAACAAACGGCCTGATCCAGACCTATGCTCATGAAACGCTCATGTGTGTAGTGTATTTACGCCAGCGTACCTACGATGCACTCCCCTTGGTCGTACTTAGTTTTGCTTTCTTACACACAGCAAACTCTACCCTAACTTTTCTGAGCGTAACCGCGGGCGACCGTAAGCTCCTTGCATAGTTCCGACGCTTAGCAGGCCCATACTGTACGGTTTAAATGCCTCACCCCGCCCTCGGTGCGTATTTACGGATTTCGTATGGCAGGCACGCCCCCTGGACCATTGTTATGAAGGAGGTACGCTCAAGGCCCACAGGCCCACAGTTTCGTTGTGTAACATCTGCCCAGCGCATACGCAGTAAGTACAAATGGCCATTTTTACGCTTAAGAACAATGTAAAAACGCACCCGAGCGTAGATCTGGATCAGGCCCAGAGAATATAATAAAATTGAACTGAGTTTCATTGTTTTGAAATAATTCAGTAGGAGAAGTAGTGTGATACACACTGTATACAACCCCTTTAAGAATTGTTCTGGACTAATCCAGACATTACTGTGGGTGATGAATGTAGATTCCAATGAAGGATGTTGTGTAATGCCCATATACTGAATATTGGTACAGCACTGCACAGGGGTGCAGCTCATCGCTCTAAATAACTGTTTTTCGACAGATCACATCCCCGCAATGAAATGATAACCGTGGGCAGTTTTTGGCAGTTTGCGATGAGACAGCATTATTCCCGCGACTGGTGTTTCTTCAAAGATTCCAACGGTAACAGGTTCTATTTTGTCACCTTAACCATCCCCTTCCAGCAAGCTATCCCTAACCATCTCCTCACTGCAGCCTAACCCTAACCATCCCTATTATACAGGCTAACCTTAACCATACCCTAACCCTAACAATCACCTCACTGCAGCCTAACCCTAACCATCCCCATCATGCAGCCTAACCCTAACCAACCTCATCATGCAGCCTAACCTTCACCATCCCTTAACCCTAACCATCCCCTCACTGCAGCCTAACCTTACTTATCTGATCATACAGCCTAACCTTCACCATCCCTCAACCCTAACCATCCCCTCAATGCAGCCTAACCCTAACCATTCCCATCATGCAGCCAGCCTAACCTTCACCATCCCTTAACCCTAACCATCCCCTCACTGCAGCCTAACCCTAACCATTCCCATCATGCAGCCTAACCTTCACCATCCCTTAACCCTAACCATCCCCTCACTGCAGCCTAACCCTTACCATTCCCATCATGCAGCCTAACCTTCACCATCCCTTAACACTAACCATCCCCCTTCTGCAGCCTAACCCTAACCATTCCCATCATGCAGCCTATCTTTCACCATCCCTTAACCCTAACCATCCCCTCACTGCGGCCTAACCCTAACCATTCCCATCATGCAGCCTAACCTTCACCATCCCCTAACCCTAAGCATCCCCATCCAACAACCTAATCTAAACGTCTCTCCTCTGCAGTCTATTCCTAACCATCCCCTTCACACAGCCTAACCTTAACCTTCCCATCTCTGCAGCCTAACCATCCTCACCCTGCAGCCTAACCTTAACCATCCTCATTGGGGAGAATGCTATTCGACATTGGGAAAAGATACCTTGTCGAAGCAGAAACATTCCACATTGTATCCATTCCGTAATAAAACCATTCTTTATTAGAAAGCTGCTGGCACTGATTGAGCCACGATTAGGCTGTCATGGTGTCAGTGTGGAAATGGGGATGCCATAGCGGCAAGTACATCCCCTGCTCAGGATTGGGGTGGGGGTAGGCCGGGAGGGATTGCAGGTTTTGCATTAACTTTTTTTAATGCACATTTGAGCCTAAACCCTAGATCCAGTCTTAAATCTTAGATCCAGTCTTAAATCTACCAACAGGCAACATATATAAAAAATAAAAAAAATGCAATTAACCATTATGCAAAATGTCCAGAGAGAGGTTAAATAGAACAATGATAGAGTTAAATGACTCCATGTTCGTAGACATTTCTAGGTGTCAGAAGTCATATCTCCTCCGACAGATGATCAAATGGATGTCTTGTGCATACACGGGGTCTTTGAGTGTGGCTGCACAGATTAAACAGAAGGATTAGGGCTTTGCATAGGGTTAAGCTTTACATAATGTCTTTGTTACTTGACCTGTCAGACGCCCGTCTGTGACAAGTGAGCGTATCACTTTCAAAAGAAGTCACTCGGAGTCTGAAATTGCACAGAGGCCGCGTTAAAGTAATCACTTCTCGCTTTCATGCTTCATATTTTGAATGCTTGTCTGAAGATAGATTTTCGCCTCAAAGGAGAGGAAAAAAAAAAATACATAGACGTATTCAAAGTTTAAATATGGAATAGCTAATAAAGTAAAAATAATAATAAGGGTCCGTATTCACACCTAAAGCTGGCCATAGACTAAAGCGATTATTGGCCCAAACACACAATTATCGTGAATTGGGCTTAATATCGCTCTAGTGTAATGTGCAGATTTTTTTTCTAAACGGCGATAAAACCTGTCAAAAACGCCAGGGTCCGATTATCGCATCTTTTGGAATTCCTGAATGATAATCGGACCCTAGCAGCGATTTTTGGAGGTACCTAGTGCTCTGCCCTCTCTCCCTCTCTGTAAAATGACTGCTGGACAGACATCTAACACAGAAGGAGAGAAGGCAGAGCGCTGCAGAGCCCCACACACTGACAGGCTGCAGCGCTGTGTCCTCTCTCCCTCTGTCTGGGTATGCAGCGCTGTGTCCTCTCTCCCTCTGTCTGGGTATGCAGCGCTGTGTCCTCTCTCCCTCTGTCTGGGTATGCAGCGCTGTGTCCTCTCTCCCTCTGTCTGGGTATGCAGCGCTGTGTCCTCTCTCCCTCTGTCTGGGTATGCAGCGCTGTGTCCTCTCTCCCTCTGTCTGGGTATGCAGCGCTGTGTCCTCTCTCCCTCTGTCTGGGTATGCAGCGCTGTGTCCTCTCTCCCTCTGTCTGGGTATGCAGCGCTGTGTCCTCTCTCCCTCTGTCTGGGTATGCAGCGCTGTGTCCTCTCTCCCTCTGTCTGGGTATGCAGCGCTGTGTCCTCTCTCCCTCTGTCTGGGTATGCAGCGCTGTGTCCTCTCTCCCTCTGTCTGGGTATGCAGCGCTGTGTCCTCTCTCCCTCTGTCTGGGTATGCAGCGCTGTGTCCTCTCTCCCTCTGTCTGGGTATGCAGCGCTGTGTCCTCTCTCCCTCTGTCTGGGTATGCAGCGCTGTGTCCTCTCTCCCTCTGTCTGGGTATGCAGCGCTGTGTCCTCTCTCCCTCTGTCTGGGTATGCAGCGCTGTGTCCTCTCTCCCTCTGTCTGGGTATGCAGCGCTGTGTCCTCTCTCCCTCTGTCTGGGTATGCAGCGCTGTGTCCTCTCTCCCTCTGTCTGGGTATGCAGCGCTGTGTCCTCTCTCCCTCTGTCTGGGTATGCAGCGCTGTGTCCTCTCTCCCTCTGTCTGGGTATGCAGCGCTGTGTCCTCTCTCCCTCTGTCTGGGTATGCAGCGCTGTGTCCTCTCTCCCTCTGTCTGGGTATGCAGCGCTGTGTCCTCTCTCCCTCTGTCTGGGTATGCAGCGCTGTGTCCTCTCTCCCTCTGTCTGGGTATGCAGCGCTGTGTCCTCTCTCCCTCTGTCTGGGTATGCAGCGCTGTGTCCTCTCTCCCTCTGTCTGGGTATGCAGCGCTGTGTCCTCTCTCCCTCTGTCTGGGTATGCAGCGCTGTGTCCTCTCTCCCTCTGTCTGGGTATGCAGCGCTGTGTCCTCTCTCCCTCTGTCTGGGTATGCAGCGCTGTGTCCTCTCTCCCTCTGTCTGGGTATGCAGCGCTGTGTCCTCTCTCCCTCTGTCTGGGTATGCAGCGCTGTGTCCTCTCTCCCTCTGTCTGGGTATGCAGCGCTGTGTCCTCTCTCCCTCTGTCTGGGTATGCAGCGCTGTGTCCTCTCTCCCTCTGTCTGGGTATGCAGCGCTGTGTCCTCTCTCCCTCTGTCTGGGTATGCAGCGCTGTGTCCTCTCTCCCTCTGTCTGGGTATGCAGCGCTGTGTCCTCTCTCCCTCTGTCTGGGTATGCAGCGCTGTGTCCTCTCTCCCTCTGTCTGGGTATGCAGCGCTGTGTCCTCTCTCCCTCTGTCTGGGTATGCAGCGCTGTGTCCTCTCTCCCTCTGTCTGGGTATGCAGCGCTGTGTCCTCTCTCCCTCTGTCTGGGTATGCAGCGCTGTGTCCTCTCTCCCTCTGTCTGGGTATGCAGCGCTGTGTCCTCTCTCCCTCTGTCTGGGTATGCAGCGCTGTGTCCTCTCTCCCTCTGTCTGGGTATGCAGCGCTGTGTCCTCTCTCCCTCTGTCTGGGTATGCAGCGCTGTGTCCTCTCTCCCTCTGTCTGGGTATGCAGCGCTGTGTCCTCTCTCCCTCTGTCTGGGTATGCAGCGCTGTGTCCTCTCTCCCTCTGTCTGGGTATGCAGCGCTGTGTCCTCTCTCCCTCTGTCTGGGTATGCAGCGCTGTGTCCTCTCTCCCTCTGTCTGGGTATGCAGCGCTGTGTCCTCTCTCCCTCTGTCTGGGTATGCAGCGCTGTGTCCTCTCTCCCTCTGTCTGGGTATGCAGCGCTGTGTCCTCTCTCCCTCTGTCTGGGTATACAGCGCTGTGTCCTCTCTCCCTCTGTCTGGGTATACAGCGCTGTGTCCTCTCTCCCTCTGTCTTGGTATACAGCGCTGTGTCCTCTCTCCCTCTGTCTGGCTGTACAGCGCTATGTCTACCCAGACAGAGGGAGAGAGGACATAGCGCTACAGCCTGTCAGTGTGATTTTTTTCCTATTGATATTTTTTTTTGCAGCCAACCAATAAGCTGGCTGTATGGGTCTCCTGTCAAGATTAACAGGAGAACCAGCCAATCAAAGAGAGACTGCAGCCAGCCAATAGGCTGGCTGCAGGCTCTCCAGCACAGTCTATCGCCAGCACAGTTTATCGCCCCCAGCCTCTTCCAGTGTATGGTGCTGATATTGGGACCTTTCACCAGGGGAAAATCGTCCCGTTTATCGGCATCCACGCGCTGGGAGCGATAATCGCTCTAGCTTAAGAAGCCTCTGCTCTAAATTCTCTATGAAATGACCTGCTACACATGTGTAGTAGGTAATTTATGCAATCCACGTACCAGTTAGGTATGTACTGTAGATTGTCTCTGTGCGGAGCAGTTTAGTTAGAAAGAGATGGCGTAATGCCGCCACGGGGAGTGATTAGGTAGTAGTGGGAGGGGGGAGGGATTTAGATTAGCCGGGGAGGGCGGAGACATTGTCTTAAGAAGGAAACTACAGACAGTAAGATAAGGTAGCCCAATGGCACTCGTAGGAGCCATTAATTATCTAAAAAGGGGGGGCGGGGCGGGGGAGGGGACCGGAGAAGTAGGTGCGGATACACGTGTATTCGGATCACACGTGGAAATGTGAATCTGGTCCAATGACAATTCAAGGGTTATATTTGGTGGCTGGACAGCGACAGGTGGTTTGATTCTGCTATTGGAGCAATCCTGTATATTATATATTCTCCCTGTAATGGCTACAGGTCTTTCTTTCATATAGGAAAACTAAGAATAAGTATATGAAACCAGCTCTGGTTCCTCCAGCTTTAACATGTGAGACGTGTCAGGTCATTGTAAATGAATTAGTACCAAGGTAAGAATTGAACACCAGCACTGCCCGTACTTGGCAACACCCTGAAATGTCTGGGAGACTCCCTAAATTCAGGCTGACTCCAGGGAGAGAGGGTCCCCCAACATCTTGCCCAGAGTGGAGCTTGATTATTATGTGCATATAGTGAGATGATTCTTCCCGGACTCATCTCTAGATGATGCTCCCAGGACATGTCTCTAGTGTACTCAGATGTTCCCAGTACACACCTCTAGTATACACAGATAATGCGCCCAGTACACACCTCTAGTATACACAGATAATGCGCCCAGTACATGCATCTAGTATACTCAGATAGTGCGCCCGGTACATGCCTCTAGTATACTCAGATAGTGCGCCCAGTACATGCCTCTAGTATACACAGATAATGCGCCCAGTACATGCCTCTAGTATACTCAGATAGCGCGCCCAGTACATGCCTCTAGTATACACAGATAATGAGCCCAGTACATGCCTCTAGTATACACAGATAATGCGCCCAGTACATGCCTCTAGTATACACAGATGATGTTCATAGTATATACCTCCAGTATACACAGATAGTGCTCCTAGTACACACCTCTAGTATACACAGATAGTGCGCCCAGCACACACCTCTAGTATACACAGATGATGTTCCCAGTACATACTTCTAATATACACAGATACTGCTCCTAGTACATACCTCTAGTATTCTCAGATGATGCTCCCAGTACATGTCTCTAATATACTCATATGGTGCTCCCAGTACACACCTCTAGTATACACAGATAGTGCTCCCAGTACAGACCTCTAGTATACTCATATGGTGCTCCCAGTACACACCTCTAGTATTCTTAGATGGTGTTCCCAGTATACACCTCTAGTATTCTTAGATGGTGTTCCCAGTATACATATCTAGTATACTCATATGGTGCTCCCAGTACACACCTCTAGTATACTCAGATGATGCTCCCAGTACACACCTCTAGTATTCTTAGATGATGTTCCCAGTACACACCCCTAGTATACTCATATGGTGCTCCCAGTACATGTCTCTAATATACTCATATGGTGCTCCTAGTACACGCCTATTTATATATAAATATTTTTTGGGCATATATTGAATCATAAACATCATTAACAGCTTTCAATGGCTGCATATAAGGGACAGGGGGCATGGGGGGACACTTTTCGGGGGGGCTGAAGATCAGGTGGTCTGGCAGGTAGCGAGGAGCTGGGTGACAGCCGGAGAAAGCAGTGATTGCTGTGTGAGATGGGACTCAGGAAAGTGAAATATATGTATTATAAAAAAAGCATTAAAAAGAAAATAGTTGAAAATATGTAAAAAAAAAATATGTGGGAAGAACGATGAGGGGGGCCCAGGATCACAATTTGTCACTGGAGCCATAATTCTTCCATATAGCCACCAGAAATATGCTTCTAATATAGTCAGGACGCGTTTCTCTTCATGGGATGAGTCTGCAATCCTCTCTGACGCTTCTCCCTGGACGTGTCCTGAATAGAGTCTCATCGGCATCATAAAAAGAGGCAACAGCTGAGAGTGAGAAATGCGAGAAATGCGGGTAATAGGGGATTCCCACGGTGCTCGGTCCAGCCCAATCGTAGCTCTATGAAAACCAGATGGACCCTGCTTTCACGAGCTGTGCTCAGATACTGGAGACCAACAACTGGAGTTTTCTAAGTTCATTAAATCCTTTGTTGCCATAATATAATACCCAAAGCAGTATGAACATAAATGCCACTAAACAGAATTACAAAAATCAAATACAAATAGAAACCGGTTACAGCCACCATCATATTATTGCAGCCGACACCATAAAACTCAAGATAATAAAGATTTATGGCAGTCATGGCGCCCTTTACAACGCCAACATGAAGTAATGAGTAAATCTAGATTAAAAAAAGAAAGAAAATCTTAACTTGTCCCTCCTCCTGCGCCTCTCCCCAACGCGATCCTCTGTCTGTCCCTCCGCTGTGTCCTGAGCCGGCAAATCTCCTGCAGGGGACTTGAGGCCGAAGTTTTATGCAAATCACAGCCTCAAGTCCTGCTTCCCAGCCTAGCAACCCTACTATTCATAGTGTTACTAGGGATTGGGCGGGACTTGATGATGCAATTAGCGTCATCAAGCCCCGCCTCCCACTTGTAGTAATACTATGAAAATGGACATTGATGGTCAGGGGGTGGGGCTTCAAAACACAATTTGCATAATTCGTGTCATTAAGCTCCGTCCCGTACCGGCCACTATCTCTTCCCTCTGGAAGCTCTGAAAAGTCAGCAACCCTGGTTAATTCAATAAAACATGGGGCCAGATCCAGAACAACGCTTGTGAGCGAATTTACGCGTGGCGGAGACGTAAAATCGCATTTTGGTAAGTACTGCAAATGCGCACCATAGAAAATACGCTCCGTAATTTTACGTTTGTCAAAAATACGTCTGAAATACGCTATGTAGGCGGGGGCTTGTATTTGAAGTGTACAGTATGGGCGTGCTTAGCTGCGTAAATACGTGTTGACCATACGTATGTGAGAGGATGACATCGGTTACGTGGGCAAAAGTTAAGGTAGGGTTTGGAAAGCGGATCTTGGACAAAATACGTACATTCAAGGGGTGTGCCAAGGGGAGTGTATAGAAGGTACGCACACGTAAATACGCTACGCGAGTAAACGTATTGCAAGCGGAGTTCTGGATCTACCCCATGGTGAGTATTTTGAACCTGGTGAAAAGGGTCATGTTGGAGGGTCTGATTTCACAACACCTGGGGCTAGATTTACAGATCCTCCAACATGACCCATTCCATTAGGTACAATTCAATCCGCTCCTGAGCTGCCAACTGTCACTCACCTGGTTTAAATGACTTAACTGATATTTAAGGTGGTTACCATAGTAACTGACAGTTGGAAACTGAGGAGTATTTTGTACCTAATGGAAGGGGTCATGTTGGAGGATCTAGATTTACTAAGCTACGGGAAAGAAAAAGTGGAGATGTTGACCATAGCAACCAATCCGATTCCAGCTCTCACTTCCCTATAACATACTAAAAAATGTCAGCTAGAGTCTGATTGGTTGCTATGGGCAACATCTCCACTTTTCCATTCCCGCAGCTTAGTATTTCTGGCAATAGGAGTGACCCAGGTCACCTATATCTGGCAATTGATGTTTGGTGGCAGAGAGTATAAATATAGTCTTATCGGACCCAGGTGCTAATGATTGTAATAGATTGTATACTGTACATATAGGTTATGGTTAATAATGACGTATTTCACGGCAGTATCCTGTCTAATATGTTAAAGAACAAGTGCACAGGAAGAGAATAGAGCCTGTTGAACAAATCACCGCATTTCGTACGGTACGGCGTCTTCTCTATAAACTGGAAAAAGATGGTTTTTGGAAAACTAGACACCTGGAAAGTTGCTTCTCAAACCTTCACGGTCTCATATTTCCTGTTTAATGTTACACATTATGTGGTGGGGATTTTGCAATTTATGGTTGCTTTTTAGATTGCCTTTCTTCGGTTATACACGGATAAAGCTTTGCTTTAACACAAAGGAAGTCATCTTTCTAAAATTGCCGAGCAGACCTTTAAACGAGAAGACAGATTTCACGAGTCAAACGCTGCAAGGGAACGAGAAGAACGGAAAACTAAAGGGAGGTTTTCTCAACCTTCATCTCCATATTTATTTCTGTGGTCATCGTTATTTTTTTTGAGGTGCCTGGATGCAGCATCCTATAGAGGAGTGGGGTTTGTTGCTCTGATGATCTGAAGGATGACAGTTAACACGCTGGCATTTAGCAGACATTTAAGTTGTACAGTGGGGGTGGGATTTGGTATTTAGGAGCGGATCAGTGGTTGGACGGACCGCTGATCGGCTCGCGTGACATAATGCTCTCGTAGAGCAGCGTAAATCTAGGTGATAGGTCCCCCTGCATGTACGGAAAGTGTGCGGGAGTCTGTATCCGGTCCTTAATCCTTAACTCTGGATCCGGTTTAGAGTTATTTAGCTATCGGTAGAGAATTCAGCTACTAATGTCCAGTGCCATATCTGCAACAACTTTTATTCAATATTATTTTCACAGCATGTTACACGATTCCATGAAAGATGATTCTGTCCTTCCAATGTAGCAAACGATCATACAATCCAGAGAACAAGCAATCTCGTGCATACACACTCGCCAATTGCTGTGCCAATAAAACAGTACACAGCTCGTAAGATCAATGTCAGCAAATGATAGCTCCTGAAGACACTACGATTGTGCGTACACACTATAAACCTGCACAATAACATACATCAGATCACATCCAATGCCACTTTGCGGATAGCATTGGAAGGATGATCAGCGTGCACATAACAGAAGACGATCGTGAACAATGGTCTTATATTGAATGACTGGGAAACTATCATTTAGGCCCTGATTCAGAGTTTGTGAGTAAGTGTAAAAAAGGTGCAAGTGTACAGCTCGGCTGAACCATTTTTCAAAGTAAGGGGTGTTAATTAAATTTAGAGCTGAAATACTGCCTAGCTTTATGTTCATTCTATAAAATAGAGTTGAGCTAAGAAACATCACCTCTTAATTCATAAATTACTGTACTGTATTACTGTAAAATGCAATGCACATCACGTCATTAAGCCCCGCCCGTCAATCACTTGTTTAATCTCTGGTGTTAAAGGGGATGGGTGGGGCTTGATGACATCAAGTCCCACCCATCCCTATTAACTCTAGGGATTACACTAAGAAACTTCACATCTCAACTCTAATTCTGCTTTCACAATTTATATTCGCCACCCTTTGCAATTCAACATGGTATTGCTCAGGTCTACACTTACTCCTAAAAAAAAAGGTGTAGCTCTGAATCAGCCTCTTCTTGTGAGTCTCCCACATACTATGCCAGGCCTGGCCAACCGGTGGCTCTCTAGATATTGTGAAGGTACAACTCCCAGCAGGCTTTACCTGCATAGGCATAGCCGATACCTGACAAAGCATGCTGGGAGTCGTAGTTTCACAACATCTGGAGAGCCACAGGTTGGTGCTATGCCATAACCTCTTGGGAGACATTGCAATACCACTCTCCCATTTCACCAATACAGCCCCAGAACACTGAAGAGAAGAGTGCCCCACATATTCACTTGTTAGGTCTTCTGACATCTCTGTATATTCTTTCCTCTGATTGGATCTTTACAGAAACGTTTCTCATCTTTGAAATCCCTTTGATCTTCTGGTTAGTGAAATTCACGAAACAACTGCGGGTCGTTCAGAGACAGGTGTGTTTATTTTACCATGACTTTAATTGCACACAGTTGGACTGCAGTAAATGATACAACCTCTGAAGATAAAAGACTGCACCAATGGGTCAAGGTGGTTTATTAAGACATGAGAGATTATATGGTTTGTCAGACTTCCAAATAAATCGATTTTCACTCCATGGAATCAAGAAGACAAAAATTGTGAGATATACCAGAGGAATTAGAAACAATTTACAGTTACTACATGTCCTTCTAAACTAACAACCTAATATACACAACCTTGCTCTAACAAAGTAAAGTACCATCTTTTATTGGGCCAAATGAGTTCAGCGTCAATCGTGTAACTAAGTAGAAGTCATTAGAGTCTTCATCATTCCCAATTCTGTCCAATTCTGATGGAGCAGAGGTGGCCAAACTCATTACTCATGACCTAGTTGCGGTTCATGTTTTACAGGTCTATGTGTTGGAGCATAGATCTGTCCGTTACTAATGGACACATTTTTTAAAGCTTTGCATTTGGTAGTAATGATCTCATTTGTAATCCTATAACCTGCTCAGGGACGGAATGGCCATAGGATTTTCAGGGTATTTTCCCAGTAGGCCGGTGTTCTCTGGAGGCCAAACAGCAGCTTCTTTTTATTTGAAGAAACCTAGAATGTTGACTCTTATGAGTGGTGGTTGGTAAAATGATCGCTGTATAGAATGGAGGTCATTAGGATGTTGTATGTATTGAGTGGTGGTCACTATGATACTGCATTGGGTGGTAGTCAATAGGTTTCTGTGTATTGGCTAGTGGCCACAAGGATGCTGTATGTTTTGGGTGGTGGTCACCTTCGTGGCAGTCACTACCTGCAATGCCTAGGTCACTATTAATCTCCTTATTGGAATGTGAAATACTTGTCAGTAGGTTCTTTATTCTGTACTAATCCAGTTTACAAATATTTTGGACCCCACCAATAGTTGATCCCATCCACACGTGGCCTCTTGCAGATTTCTTTTTCCAAGGCCACTTTAAGTTCTCAATCCGCCCATGGACCGGCTCATTGGTCAATCACAAAGACCAATCCCTGCTGTAGAAGGCCAGCTTAAACACTTTCTGGATCTCCAGAAGGAAGCAACCAGATCTTCTATAATATTTATTATTTGATCCTGTGAAAATGTGCTTTATGCATGAACAGGAGGGAGACGGCTGGGTGAAGGTGACATTTGGTATCAATCTCTTACACAAAGTGTTAGAAGTAAAAGAAAGATTTCATTGCTAACTTATATCACAAGCTAAAGAAAGCTAATTTCTGACCACGTTCTCCAAACCAGTCACCCAACGGAATTTCTATTTTTTTTCCGCACGTTATTCTCAATCCTCAATTCCTGAGATCTAAACATAACGCCATTTATCGTTAAGTAGAAGACTTCAAGCTGTCACTTAGAGAGAAATGGTAATCCCCCATAAGGACCTGCCTTCCCGCTACCTAATCTCCAGAGAAGGGGATCTCTTCAGTTCACACTCCAGCCTCAAATCCTCAGATGAGGTCACATAAATTCAGCAGATGACCCCCGATTGTGGGAAACCTGAACCTATCCTGGAACAGGACAATGGACACTTTTTCATTTTGAAATATTTTTTTAATGGTAGATTTAGTTTTAACATAGTTACAGGCTGTTTTTATTTTTTAAACAGATTTATGGTTAATTATGGGGCCAAATTACAACACCTTCCTGAACACTACCTTGGTTATTATGGCAAGTAAATTGTACAGTACATACTGAATTAACATGTAGTGTAAATCTACAGTATTCTAACCTATCATTGAACATTTTTATCTATAGAGGGATCCAGTGGCGTAAGTTCAGTCGAGGCGCCCGGAGGCAAGATAAATTTTGGTGCCCCCCAGTGACAGGGGGCATGCCCCCCCCCCCCTCTCTCTCTCTCGTACGGAGAGACCCCATACATACGGAAAGCAGTTGAGGCTCTGGATCCAGTCCTGTGTGTGTGTATATGTGTTAGGGACCTTAGTATGTAGCTCCAATGGGACAGGGACCGATGTGAAATATTCTCTGTCAAGTTCTCCGTAATCTAATAACGCTATATAAAAACCTGTTAATAAATACTGAACAGTACAAACTTTAAAATTCAGCAGTGATAAACGCTTAACCACATCCCAGAGACGTTTTACCATATCCACAGTAGTTTTCTTTGATCAAAACTGCAGCTACACACACATAGCCCAACCCCAATAGTGAAAGGAGAGTGCACCATCCTTTGATAACTCCGGGTTAAGCTGTTTTCTGTTCTGCTATCCTTGAAGAGACATTCGTGAAAGCCAAGTAGTTACTTTTCTGCAGCATAATTTGAAGCGTACAACTGGAATCTGTCTCAAGCCGAGCCAGACGCTTTTTCTCCTGCCAAAAGCAGTAGACATTTTAAGAAACACATCTACCGCACAAGGTGATGCCCGGAAGAGCAATGCCCTATTTCCTGCTGTACCACTGAGGGGGTTTCAGGAGACGGGTCACGGTGAATTACGGAAAGGAGAGAAGATCATGTGACAGACGCAAACTCCGTGACCTTTGGCAAGGGTTCCCCTCACTTTATTGGGGAGGTGCCACTGTTTAGACTGCGCGAGATGTTTTGGAAAAAGTTTTATTTTTATTTAATACACTTTTGGAAAAATATTTTAGGCTTAAAGGTTTGTCACATCCAGGAAAATGAACTTGCTACCGCTTCTCTTACATACACAATATTTTGGAACACTGCGTAATGAGAAAAATGTTATGCATTCATAGAATGAAGAGTCTCTTCAAGTCCGCTGGAGAGAGGAGATAGGTCCGGACTCACAGTTAAGTAGTTTTCGTCTTCCGTCCATTGTTTTAAGAATTGAGCTTCTATGGACGCTATCTACGTCTTTAGACTGCGCTTATGCAATCTACATATAGAAATGGTACGTAGACAGCGCCTATAAGATACTACGAATGTGCAGCAGCTCACGTCTTAAAACAACGGACGGAAAATGAAAACTACAAAACTATGAATCCGGACCATTATCTTTAGCTTCTTCGAGCCGGGGGATCTTATCTATCGGAATCGCTTCCGCTGTCATCCTGCTCAGACTCCGGCTCTTCGTTGACCGCTCCGTCGTCGCTGTTCTTATCCCAGTCTTTCATGGATGCGCCCATCATGAAGTCATCACGCAAGATGTTCCATTCTGGCGCGTCTTCCTCCTTTACGGTGACCTGCAGCAGATAAAGTCAATGATGGTTATTACGCTTTTATTTATGAAAGGGCCACAGTTTCTGCAGTGCTGTACGGTTTAATAGAGTGGATAATAACGTACAAAACAAGAGAGGTCAAAGGAAGAATGAAAGTATAAACTTACAAGGTGAAACAGCGTAATGCTGGAGTTCTGAGGGCACGGAGGGGTGGTAGGCATTAATGAAGAGGTGAGTTTTAAGAAAGCTTTGCTGGCTGGTGGATAGTCTAACAGGGCTGGGAAGAGAGAGGAGGGGAGCAGCACAGGAGAAGTCTTAGAGGAAGAAGCGAGAGGAGATGATGAACAAGGAAGCAAGGAGGGGAGAATTGTGCAAGAGGGAGTGTGTACTGGGATTCAGTATGAAATGCAAATGACAAACTAGCACCATTTCTATATAAACCATGACAGCCAATGTCACAACATGCTTTCAATGCTGCTCCAAGGTTTCAAAATGCCAACACTCCACTATACAGGATTTGAAGGGTTAGTGAATAGCGTGGAAGGCGCAGTTATTTGCAGCCCGCTAATGACAAGTCACAGCACAAACACCATAACTAAATGCAAAAAAAAAAAAAAAAAAACCTAGGCAACTTAACGCTACAAGAGCAAGAATTCCGCAAAGCGGGTGTTTTCCCCGAATGGTCACAACAGAAAACATCCACTTTTGGGAGTTCCACAAACAGAAAACACCCGGTTGATACAAAAGATCTGATTTGTGCCACTTCTCACACATAATTGGGGAGGGGATTATTATAAAGGTGGGAGATTCGTCTGGTTGAGATAGCTTCACTTCTTATTTGTGGCTGTTTTAAATGGGGACGGATCGGAAATATCAAGCGATCAGCGTGGATCAGTTATCAGATT
>WWET01003515.1:84626-124871 GCA_011038615.1 Limnodynastes dumerilii | reverse complement strand
ATATTTATTTATTTATTTATTATAAATTGTGAGTAGGGGTGCACAGGTTTGGTTTTTTGAAAACTGAGCTCCCCCCGAACTTGCGCAATCCAAGTACCGAGCTGGCTGGGTACTATCCCACTCCGTCGGATGTGACGATGATGCAAAATGTCATTGTCACATCCTCGGTTCTTACAGGGTTTTGCTCTACATAAAAGTCTGTGCCCTTGCAGCATTTAGTGCATTTGTAGCAGGTAGACACCTATCTAATGGGTGTGTTCTGGATCTGCTATGGTGGTCACATGACTGCCTATCAGCTGACCATGAGATAGGATGGGGCTCAGCACTGGAGCAGAGACATGCTGCATATTGTTACCCCCTGGGCTGTAGCCTTCTGCAAAGCCCCCAGCCCCCAATAAACATTCATTAAGCAGACCAGTATCTATGTGTGTGCCTACAGTCTTGGCTCACAGATGAGAAGCTGCAGATCAGAGTACAGGTACTCAGTTCCAAAGATCAGGTGATGCTGAGAGCTATACTAGTGGATAAGCATGACTGCCTCTTTGACTCCTGCGCACACTATGTAGTGGATAATTCCAGCACAGTGAATCTGCAGTGGGGTACTGCCCATGGAGTGGTTCTGGAGCTTGTCTCCCTCTGTCATGGAGAAGCCCCAAAAGAGAATAGAAAAGATGAGTGGACACAAGTCTCCTATGATCTTGAAGATGCTGTATCACAGAGGGTAGATGAGTCCCATACCTATACCAAGGGAGGTGGCAGATAAAATGAGAGATGGTTTTGTGCTCTCAGAGTGCGAAGGATCAGACTGAAAGAAGGATCTGTTAGAGATCTGTTTTTTACCTTCAGGTAATGTTCACCCTAAGACTCCAATATCATAGTATCGTGTAATAATATAATAAAATAGTTTATCTTCTTGCAGCATTATTGTGCTTCCTGTTCTAGAAGTATCCGGACAATTGAATAATTTATGTTGTAGTGCTATGGAGCCAAATGGGTCTATTAGTGTTAATTGGTTACTGTTTAAACATCTGCTATAACCCATCTAATAAATAAATGTTTACTATGATTTCAGTCTCAGTCATTGTTTAAATACCAGCAGTCTGCTCTGAATTTTGAGAATAGATGAACAGATAAAGGTTTTTATGTGGAGTAAAAAATAAGAAATACCAGCAAGTCATGAAAAAAAGGCAAATTAACTTAATAAAAGATAATATTTTGTGTTGTTAATATTGTGCATAAGTTTAAAGCATTTGTTGAGCCATGTTGATAGCCCTGTGAAAGCTATGAATCTCATCTTTAATCCAATGGACCCCTTCTTGTAGGTGATGAACCCCTCTCCTTATCCTTCTTGTAGCTTTTTAACCTTAACCTAGTTGTGCAGCTGTGTTAAGACTTTGAACTCCCAGACTTCCTTTTTTGTAACTTAAAGATTGCTACTCTTAGTCTACAGACCCTTTTTTAACCTATGTGCCCATTATTCTAACCTATGACCCATTCATATAGAGCTGAATCTCTCCTTGTACCCTATGATCCTCATCTTATAATCTATGATCCTATTCTTATAGCCATGGAACACTTTGTACAGTCTTTAAATCCCTTCTGGTAGCCTATGGACCCCTATTCCTATAGCCTATGTACACCATCTTGTAGATTCAGAAACCAGCCATCTTGTTGCAGCCTTTGGCCTAAACTGGATGAAAATAATATTGTGACCTTTGTGGTGGTCAAAATATACTTGAAATTGCGTAAAATGATTGTTATTAAGGTTAAAATTAACGTAGGAACAAAAAAGAGTCAAATGATAAGATTTTAGCATTTTGTAGCAAATTTGGCTACAAAAATACAGATCCAAAACCCAAAATCAAAACACGAAGTTAATACAGATCCAAAACCAAAACACGGGGGTGAGTGAACATCCTTAATTTAAAGTCCACTCCTCCAATTCACATTTTGTGAGGAATGAGCTTGGCTTTTACATATCAATAGAAGATAGCACAAGACCAATTATGAGGCATTTTACTAAAACGTTTTAGCTACACATTTTACAATAAAATTTTCAGCATGCTGGTTTGTTATAAGTATGTTTGTTCAATAAGGATTTTCTGATTTATCTCAATGTAATCTGTAATCAATATGAGATTAGTATTGTGAACACATGTATTCTTCATATTTTAGCTATCTCCCATTTTCTCCATTTAGTAAAGGTCCAGTGCCAAACTGGCAGACTCAGCTTTTCCCAGGTCCACTGTCCTAATTGTTCTTTATGCTGGGAATAGCTGCAGACTCTTTCAGGTGTGCTTCCAGGACCTCCAGGATTCTGCAGAAAAAGAGGAAGAATGAAAAGAATAAGAAGAGATGAATCATGAAGCATCCTGACAGAGCTTTGGTCAACTGGAGCTAGTTATGTTTTGGAGACAGAAAGTTTCAACCTGTAGGATCATTAAGATGGCTAACAATCCTACACAATTTTGAATTTTTTTCAAATGTTTTTTTTAAATATAATTCTAAATATTAATGGTTTTAGGACTTATGTTTTATTAGCTAGTTTAAAATATAATTTAAACTATTCATTTGTTATTTTTATACAAAATGTGAGTATCTTTTAAATAACCCTTTTACATTTGCAGACAGACTTGTGTGTTTGTTCACAAGAAGAAGGTTGCAGTGTCACTTTACAGTCTGTAAGATGTAATTTTTATTACTATACAGTTCAAAATGGTTTAAAAAAAATATATTAAAGAAAATAGAGAATGTTTAATTAAATGGTGCATTACTAGCTTAAAAAACCTTTTCAGGAATGACTTTAAGAAATACATACAGTTTAGAAAAAGGGAGGATGTTATTTAATAGACACATTCAAGGTTATCAAATTTTTAGATGACTTTTAGAACATAAGCATTCATTTGGACTTAGAAGAAAGAAATCTGAAAGTAAAACTTTTCTGTGTTCTAGTTCTATGTAATAGTATTTAGTAATGGAACTTACAAAGAAAAAGAGAATAAAATCATGCATTGTTAGAAACCAGAGCAGGATAAATGGCTCTGTAGGTTATTTTTTTGGCATCAAATTCTGTTTCTAACAATTCTGTAATATTTATGTCTGAATTTCTGTAATTTAATACATTTTTCAAATTATTGCATAAAGTCTTAAAGCACTGACTAGAGTGTAATGTATTCTTATATTGATAAATAATACAGATGGTGACCCCAACAAGCTTAAGCAGACAATGGATCATGTAATAACAGTTTATGCCTGTTCCATGATTGATTACATATCCTCCCTCCCTAAATTTTGGCTGTGTTATACTAGTGGGATAATAAATAATGTATGTTACTTTATGATTGTTATTAACTTGTCTGTTTTGCTATTTCTTATTGCTAAATACCATTTATGAATCTCTGCACAACACATTTCAAATAGTATATGAATAATGAGAGCCAAAGGCTTTTTAGTCCTTAAAATGTCCCCTAAAAGCTGTATAGTTCAACCCAGTGGTTGGAGTGAAAATACATTTCGTCATAAAAATTTTTCGATTTTAAAGGACAAATTTTTTGAATTTCATTTGAATAATTAATGTCCTTTAACTAAGCAGTAGGCGAAACGCGCATCACACGAGAGGGGAGATGTGCATGAGGTCCTCTCTATGCAATAATTTGACACCAGCCCATTTCTGCCTCAATGTCCTTATTTTTCTTTTTACTGTTCACAGGGCAGGAGACACAATAGGGTATATCCTAAACTCCGCTTGCAATCTGTTTACTAGCGTAGCGTATTTACGCGTGCGTACCTTCTATACACTCCCCTAGGCACACCCCTTGAATGTAAGTGCTTTGACCGATTTCCGCTTTTCAAACCCTACCTTAACTTTTGGCCACGTATTTGCTATCATCCACACACATACGGATGGGCAACACGGACTTGCGCAGCTAAGCACGCCCATACTGTACACTTTCAATGAAAATCCCCGCCTACATAGCGTAGTTTGGACGTACTTTTGTATCATGTAAAATTGGCACACCCACACGTACGAATTTATGCACTAATACATGAATGGACAATACGTTCAGTTACGTTATGTTACGTAGCGTATCATCTGTCGTGCGCATGTGCAGTACATACAAAATCACGATTTTATGTGTACGCCAGGCATAAATTTGCACAGAAGCGTTATTCTGGATCTAGGCCAATATAGCCTTTGTATTAGAAGCGGTAGCAATGCTCATAAAGTTGAAGGAGCACTGGTGTTCAGCATTCAGATATAGTAATGATATGTGTTTTCCTATGACCCTGTCATTACACTAGGCTCATCATTGATTTATTTGCTTTTATGATTAATACTTCCTTAGCCTCTCGCAATTATTATGGCCATGAATATATGATTACAAATCTATCCCCTAAGATTACCATAAACTATTGTTTAAGGATTTCTAGATGCCCAGATATATTGGTAGACATATGCAAAATTACTTTTGAGTGATATTTTGGGGGCATGACATGCACATTTAATAGGGCGGTAACAATTCTGTATTTGTTTTTTAATATTTCGCCAAAATGTTATTGAATTATTTTTTAAAAGAAAACAAATAAAAGTTAATGATTTTAGAGATGTTTTCTGGCTAATTGCTTGCTGAAATTTCAATTAAATATAAAGGGCCTTATGCAGAGCTTCCAATTTGCTCTACTGCGCATGCACAGTAATTCTTTAACGTAATCTACGTTACTTGTTGCAACGTAGATTGCTTATACGCGGTCTTTAAGACCGCATACGGCCCAAAGAGACCAAGGGCCTCATTTACTAAGGTCGATTTTGCCAAAATCGCCTAAAGTCCCGGGACTTTAGCTGTTTTTTCACCATCATTGTATTTACTAAAGCCAAAGTCCCGGGCTTTGGGCTTTTTCACCACCAAATCGACCAACATCGCTCTACCCTCCCAGTCCCGACTTTTCTAATGTAACCTATACAACACGGTTCATTCACTAAAGGCGATTTAACTAAATCGCCTCTAGTGCGATCTGTGAGGGATTAAAAACAGATCGCCTCCTGTGTGAGGCGGTTTCCTAGAAGGCGATTCACACTTTAATAGAAAAAAACATGTCAACATAGTCAAACACATGGCCATGCTTTTCCTTATAGTAGTATATTCATCAGCAGGATAAGTGATAGAAAAATGCATGTTGATTTTGAAATGGACAATAGCCGTGCTTTTCAATAGAAAAGCATGGCGATTTTTCCATATTAAAATCGATCAACATCGACGGCGATTTTACATCGATGCCAAAAATTCGGGCATAGTAAATGCCAGGATTTTTGGAAAAAAAAATCGCTGCTAAATCCCAGTGATGATGATAGTAGATGATGTAGAATTGCTGTAAAAAATCGACCCTAGTAAATGGGGCCCAAGAGTGCCATTTTAGAGGACTTTTTGGGGATCTTATTTGATCCTTTAGTGAGATAAATAGCAAGAGAAAGCCACTAGGATACAGAGCATATTGTATAGTAGTAACTAGTATGCAGTCTGTATTATGTGGTGGTCACTTTGATTCTGTGTACATTCATGGCATTTGCATAAAATATTAAATGTGATAAACAATTCCATATTAGGTCTAAGTGAGCATAAATGCCAGATTGGGGCTTAGCTACCCCTCCTAGCATGATGGGCTTAGTATCTTATTATTAGATAAGGAGTTAGTAGGGGGGGGGGTGTTTAGTATAATTGGGGTAGGTTTTATAAGTGTTATGTATGTGTGCCTCCCCCCTCTCTTGTTCCTTTGATTTTCCCTTTCTCCCTTTTGGTTCATTAGGATGTTTTTTTCTAACTTGTTCCTTGCTTATCAGACAGGGCACAGTTTGGGGTCAGGCCTTGAGTTTGGCAAAGCATGACAGGAACTCTGTAGCAGTTGGCGTTCATGGTATTATGCACCAGCTTGCAAATTGGATGTTGGTCCTGGATGTCAGTTAACCTCATTGCTAATGACGGGTGGCTTTGGTTTTAAATTGTAATTGTTAGGTTTGGACCACCCCTTATTGTCTGTATTGTATTATAGTTAATTAAATGTTTGACGTTACAAGGATCCTGACCTCCTTTGCTTGTGTGAAATTTTCAAAGTTCCCAAAAGAAGTCACTGCGCGTGCACAGTATGAATGCGCAGTATACCAAGTATGATTGAAAGGTCCTGCGATACCCTGGAAGATCATTGCGGAACCTCGCGGGAGTGGTAAGTATTTGTACATATTGTGAACTAAGCCGTCAGGCTTCCAATGAAGAGAAGGGAGACTGATGCAGCTTCGTAAAAGGTAAGTAAATAGACCCCTTTGTCTTTTTATTCAATAAGTTTTAGTTATAAGTTGTTTCAATATGTTATAATATCTTATTTCCTATTTATTTCATATTATCTTTTTTTTCTTATATGCAACCCTACACATTCTGAACTATGATAATAACAATATAATATATGCACATGGGAATCACAATCTTAATATTTTTAGAAATTCATATATTTTTGTCTTTTTCAATTTTAAGTTATTTACCTCACATAGGTTGTGAATCATTTTTGGAACTACTGTATAATAATAAATTCTAAGTAAGATTGTCATAACTAAGATGAGCACTACAAGATGACACACATAAACTAGTCTCTCAAATTACATTTCACAGACTCGATGGATTGCCAATACTTTTTTGGAATCTCCCTGTAAGTACAGATAAGTAAAAAAATATATATACTAAGATATAGTAAAGGATTTATATTGTTAAATTAAGATTTTTTTTTAGTGTTTGGACACATCATTTTCCTAATATTTTTGGGAATATCTAGGTAAAAGAAGTTATTGTAGTTCCAACACACACCCAGCCCTGGAACGAATCTGCTATTAAAATTATAGAAGCACAACTAGTTGAAAATGAGTACTGTGTACATTTTATATTTGTTATATAAATTATATAAATTATATAAATAACAACAATATAATTTATCAGGGAATACTTGAATTGCAATATGAAAAAAAATTGTTCCTCTGAACTGTAACTATGTCATGAAAATAAACCTGACAATTGACAAGTTTGTAGAACCAATAAATGGGGACTTATGAGCTCAATATTAGTGATATAGAAGCAGATAGCCAATTGCAGCATTTGGTAATAACAATCGGCATTGTAGCAGAGAACAGACAGTGAAACACTATAATGCTGATAAGAGTGGATAAAGTAAGGTTAACAGTAAAAGAGTGCAAAATCAGCTCAGTTTACTTTTTAGTTGAAAATGAGGTCAACTGACTATTAAACATTTTAAATACAACCTATAATTGCCTTGAGTTTTAAAATTGTACACTTTAACCACAAAGAAGACTTTATTAAAGCCTGACACAAGCCTTAAAACTTGACACAATAAATATATTTCTGGAAAAGAAAGCCTGGTTACATATGAAATGTGTTTTTAGATGATGTATGTACATTTCTGTTTTACTTACATACTGCTATAATGTTATTGACACAGATGATAAACGTACATATATCAGAGATTCAGGATATCCCAGTTGTTAAAAAGCTACTAAACAGAACAACAACAAAATCACAATTACATATTTTAATATATGTGAATTTCTCATTTATAATACATTTAAATAAACTAACAATAAATGATGGTATTTCAGTGTACACATTTTCTAGTCAGTCTGGATGGAAATGAGTCGCCAGGTAGTAAAGAGACTGTGACATGTGTGGCTTCAGGCATTTGACCTTTTCAACTTGATCCCCTGACAAAATATACAACCTGAACTGTCTAAATTTAAAGACATCTGCTAATATAATTTTTTTGGTATTCGAAGGTAATGGGACAATGCAATAAAATAGTGCGCCAGAAAGGGTGGATGCAAGAAATCCACAGCACAATGAATGTGCCTTCATGAAGTATATTCATTATCTTGTCATGATAACATATAGGCAATAACTCTCCTTTATTACAGGTAACAAGATTTTGCCTTTCAATTGTGAAAATCATAATCTGACACTAATACTAACACAGAAGGAAAATATATTATTTCTTTGTACTCCCATATCCAGCGATGCATTTCTAAAACAACTTTACAGAACAGACTTTGGACTAGATTTATTGGGCCGTATTAACAGATCCGTTTTCACGTGCAGTTGCGTGCGTAGTTTTAACTGAGCATGCGTAGTAACTTTATTTACCTAAGTTACGTAGAATATACGCACGTATGTGCTTTAGGTACGAACATGTGAATCGCACTTGGGGACATACGTACGCATGGGTGGGATTAAGTTACGTACTGGAAAAGTTACGTGAAAGAGGGTGGGGGGGCATTTAAATGAGCCTTTGAGGGCGCGGTTTGATTGAATCGCACATACGGAATACATATATGCACGTATGTACACACATAAAGTTAGAGGTGCTTTATGGCGGTGTAAGTCCACGACTCAACGACCGTGAGAGGGGAGTGTCATGGGTGTTGGTGGGTGTTTTCGTGCTACGTGCGTGCGTATAATTGCGTACTTTGGGCAAAATGCATCTCTGAATCTGGTCCATTAATCCTAAAATGTGTAAGCTAAGCACAGCTAGAATCTGATTGTTTGTTATGTGCAACACATTTACTGTTACTTTCTGAAAGGTTTGATACATAATAACTAGTACAGAAAAATCTTCATATTTAATAGTATTAGTAGCTATTTTAAAGGCACATCAGTTTGATATTGGAATGTATACACCTTTCATTATAGAAGTTTGTTTTACATCACAGTTTTCGTATGGCGATGTCTAACAGTATCCCCTGCTTAACTAGTTTCTGCCCTAACAAAGTTAATCGTATTGTTCGACACACCTCTACTTTTTACTAAATCTGCTGAAATATTATGTGCTATTGTGAACGGTAGAACAATCTGATTGACTAAAGTACATTCTATTCTTGCAACACTTAAATTCTAATTAATTCCTTTCCGCTGGGGCCAAACCTTGTATGTTCTGTCACTATTCATAATGCCACTGATTTTGGTCAAATTAAAGTCTTAGAACAATTTGTGATGGTTGGAAAGTTCCTTGTTTTATTTTTACTAAAGGGGTAAGCTCCATTTGTAGTTTAAAAGTTTGAAGCATTAGATTAGGTTAAACAGTGGTTGAGAATATGGTATATTTGTTGTCAGCTTACTTTCAAAATTAAAATAGTGTACAGATTTACAGTGGATACAAATAATATATATTGGATCAACAAAAAGAAGTTATTTAAAAATCATGACAGAGTTATGCAGGTGCTACATGCAGCCCAGTTGCAAGAAGTACATTTTGAAACTCTCCACAGAATGTACATCGCGCCCAATCAAAGAAAACATATGGTTAGCTCGGAACTGGGTTGTGGCCCTAAGTGTAAACAGGTCAACGTTGATTTTTTTCCCCACAATTTTTGGACTTGCAGGAAATTTGTGAGATTTTGGAATAAAATAGTAATTTATTAATACAACTTTTAATTTGTGGATTTTTAGAGACCCTCGAGCTCTGCTATTCGCCGATGTCACTGCTTGGGATCAAGACCCCTTGGGTTAATCTCTGTTCCCTATAATCATAATGATGGTCACTGTCGCAAAGAAAGTTATTTTAAATCAATGGATATCTCAACGCCTCCCCTGGTAGAGATGGTAAAGAGTCTCCTGTTACGTATTTTATACTTTGATAGACAGCCGTCTTTGCCTGATATTGAAAAGGGGGTGTAAAGATTTCATAAGAAATGGGGCATATATATAACACAACTGGAGATACCTACTAGGAGCATATCTTTAAACTGTTCAAACACACTACATGATATTTACGTAGACAGTTAGGGAGCAGCGTCATTTAAATGGAATCTGAGAGTTGGGTATAGCTAAAGTTCTAGTTTGACTTGAAATTTGAGGTCTTTCTTATAATGATAATCTCTTTTCATATGTGTTATGCAGCAAATCCTCCCCTTTCCCCAATTTCGCTCTCCCTTCCCCGTGTTTTATTGTCTTTTTCCCCTTATTTTGTCTTTCTCCTTACCCTTAAAATTGCATTCAGTCTTAATATGTTACTATGATTCTGAATATCTCTGTTATCACAAATTTTTATACTTTGTATACTCATTGTACTTTTTTGATGTACTGTACATTGCTTGAAAATTAATAAAAAGTTTACTAAAAAAAAAGCAGTTATTTCCCCTTGTAGCCTCAATACCCACTACCTCATCTCTTTATCTACTTTTCAGTTTATTTTTATCAGCATTTCTTAATACATAGTAAAAATGTTTGTCATTGTTGTAATTATGTAAACATAATTGATATATGATTACACAAATTGCAAGTAATAATAAAAGAATACATAATAATATAAACTAACATAATACTACAGCATAATGTCAGTATAAATTAAAAAATTTTTTTTTAAGATAAGAAGAAAGGTAAATACCGTTAAATAAAGAAAGGTAAATAAATCATTAAATACAACACACAATCTATTTATTAATGTATATGGTTGATTTTTATGAGGGTCTTTTTGCTATCAGTGCACGCATTTTATTTGTTTTACAGTACACAATCTGTCTACAAAAACTATTGACCAGACGGGAGGGAGGACCACAAAAGGGAATGGGAAAAAAGGAGAAAGGCGAACAAGAGAAAGAAGGTCCTTGCTTAACAGCACTTATACTCTAAAGGGGGGCTGGTTTGTATACTGGAAAGAGGTAATGAGAAAAGAGTGCAACAGCTTTAAGGTTGGATTCTGTAGATGATACTGTCTTTGGTGGAACTGACAAAGGGCCTAGGCAGAAATATGGCTGAATGATCAATTTAGCGGATGCATTTGGTGGTAATTTGGCATTTCTTATCTAGTTCTATTTTCATATCTACCCAATAAACAAACTTTTGTTACATATATGTGAAATATTTATCAGCTGCTATGTGATTGGTGAACTTATCGATGATAACCTCACATGAAATTGTTTAAATTTAAATTACATTTAAACCTTTGCTGATCTTCAGTTCAATATCTAATCTATAGTGAAACTAATGAAGCAAATGGTCATAATAATGTAATATAGATATTGGAAACAGTAGGGTAGTAAGATCTTTTTTTCCACTCTAAATTTAGGGGGTGCACCATGTAGAAGATGTGCTTCAGATGACAACTATTAAAACTAAATGAGAGTATTCAGTTGTTTCTCATGGTGTGTGTAGCCTTGAAGTTGCAAAGGAGGAGGAAGCCTAAGACTTAAGTTATCCTGTAGAAAGGTCAAAAGTTTTACTTCTCTCTGGTCTATTATGTTATATCTATAATGATAGTCTTCACTTTATAAATCCAAACACATGGGCGGATTTATTTTTTATTATCTTCAGTCTTACATTATGTGCCTAAATTGCTTTTAAAACATAAACTGGCTCCACTGTTAACTTATTTTAATGTTGGCTCCTTCCCCACCTTTTGTTTTAGATTCAGATATTGTTTATCCACTCCTCTTTATCTCACTTGACCATATTTTGACTTTGTGGCTTAATATTTTTTGACAGAATAAGGACAGGGACAGATAACGTTGTGAAAAGGTACATGTATGTGAAAATAGTTTAGCGCTCATGACTATCTAAACAATTAAGTCAATGACACTTTGGCAAATTGGACAACATGCCGCCAAAGCACTTATATAGTTATATATTCCCAGGCGTTAAGAAATAATAATAAGCAAATAAAACATCTTGCTCTGACTCTTCCAAACATGTTAACACATCAATTTCTTTATACACGCACAATTATACTAGTAAACAATTGAAATATATTGATGCTAAAGCTATACAGTGACTATGCAAATTATTAACCTTCTAAAAATGGTCACTAAATAATTAGGAATATTCTACTATCTGACATTTAAGTCTGTTTAACTGCATGATGAACAATCATAACAACTTTCATTAATTTTAAGCTTTAGGTAAATATCCACCTCCATATAAAAAAAGTTTATTCACTCTTTTTGATATACAGTAGTACTTTTGTTATCAGATAATAAACTCAGAGATGCTGTGGAAGACTGTACTAAGCTGTTGCCATGTCAATTACACAGGGCTATATTTTTGTGCTCATTATTATTCTTGGATGTCCCAATTTACATCTAAATGTACTGACTAATTTTGATCCAATCATGTCAAAAATGATAGGTAATGTGTGGGAGGAGATGACAGTCCTACCGCCAGGAATTGCCAGAATGAGAATTCCTCGGGGCAATGATTTAATGCCCAACTCAAGCACTGCTGTCAGAGTGGAAGGCCAAATTATGACACATTATGCTGTACTATGGACTCACACATACAATACATATAAAAAAAATGACTGAGATTGGAATTATTAAACCGTGCTTTAACCCCCGCTACAATTCTTTCACTCTCTTTTTTTTCTCCTTTGGCTCATTGCATTTGTTCTGAGATACTAATCGTACAGAAATTTCCTCTATAGCTGTCTACATTTGGATTCTTTCAGAACGTGAGCGCGTGATTAAAGTGGGAAGAGAAATAATGTCACTTGATGTATACCTTGGCTTAGGTCTTTCAATCATTTACAGTTCCTTTTTTTTTCTTTTTTTACAAACTACATGTCAGCTCACACTAAGTAGAGGTGAAGGTTATATTTATTCCTTTCCATTTTCTCATAGTATTAATTTATAATTCCTTTTCAGACAAATATTATAGTAAAAGAAGAAGCTTCCTAGTGTACCTTTCGGAGATTTGAGAGTTAATTTACATATTGTATAATTTTACCTAATAACAAAGCAACATCAAGTTTTTTGGATTGTGGGACTTTGTCTGTCAAATGTAAGATTTCTGGCATATGGAAATCTTCTTGGGTGTGCATTAGACACTTTACACTATGTCCTTACTTCACAAATAATTGACTACGCCATTGTTGAGTTGATCATAGTGTCATTGCCTAGTTAATAAGGGTACTCAGCTATTCAGGCAAATGGAAAGCAACAAAATCTTCTGTCTGTCTATACAGTACCTATATTTGTTTTTAATTAAGCATACAGTTTGTTACCAAAGTATATACAATAATGTTACGTTAGGCTATGCTTATTCACTAAAGGTTTTACACAGTAGAATGAGTTATTAAAGTTAATGAAAAAGTAAAACACAACAATATGACATGTTCAAATATACACAAGCGTGCTTCTATTTTGTATTGTATTGTATTGTGCTGTGTTTTCAGTCTAGACATGGAATCTAAGCAAGGCTTTTAAGTAAGATGGTCAAAATGGCTGACGTGTAAATAAATAATAAATCACTTGACCACTGTTATGAGCTGCTAAATAACATCTGTTACCTTACTTCAAAATCCTTGCAATAGCAATTGATTTATTTTCCATTTACAGAAATTCCTAATTTTTAGATGACTTCCATGTTTCATAGTTTTCTAAAGATAGGGACAGCTTTTACTATAGAATTCTGCAAATCTCTAATTCATACTACCATTGTAATTACACATATAGTGCAGACTGACTGCTGTTGGAGTGTTACATCATTTAGAAGAAAGTTAGAGATTAATGAATTAAAAAAGTATTTCAGATGATTGTTACCCTAACTGTCTTTCATTATACCAGATCCTTTTGCTATAATTGTTTCTTTGACTCCCTGGAGGTATGTTAAATTATATCTTACTAATTGAGTACCACATGTAGTTATGTATGTATATGAAAGTAAGTTTGAAATGAGCTATTAATGCACATATATTAAAGATTTGTTTAACAAACACTTTCATTGAAGTGCATGTGGCCAACAGTAATAAAATACTTTCATTTTTTGTCTAGATCATTGAAACAAATTATATTTAAAATGTTTGCTTACAATAAAAAAAAACTTTTATCAGCAAAATCTATGTTGTAAACAATGCACCATGTATTGTATTCTATACTGTTAGAAGTTTATACCTGTCTTCCGTTTATGTACAATTAATTGTTTATACTTCTGTTTTTCTTATTTGCATAGTTCACATTACTACTTTTAAAGGGCAGCAGTGTTCAAAGGCAGTTTAAACTTTAAACTAGATATTAAGGAAATAATTTATGAAACAATTTCTAGAGTTTATAAAATGTTAGTGTGTAGTTTGCCTACAGAGCTATTGTTATATCTGCTTCATATTTTCATTTTATCTCCCCTAAAACCTTTCATTCAGAATGAATGCAATGTAAAGCCTCCCATATGAGATATTATGGTGGCAGGCTGTGGGTGTAACAAAGTTGTGGTTGTGGTATAAGCCAGGTGTGGAGGTACATAAAAATCTAACACATAAAACATTGACAGACATATTTCCCTATAGATTGTAAGTTTGTGAGCAGGGCCCTATTACTTCCTGGTCTGTCTGTTATTGTCCAGACTTATAGCGCTGTGTTTGTCCATAATTGTAAAGGACTATGCAGGTGCTACATGATTATATAAATAAGTAAATATAATAATAATAAATATAATAATAATAATAATAATAATAATAATAATAATAATAATATTAACAGTCAGAGAACTCATTATTGTTTATAACCTATATTTGAATAGCATACAATTTTTATACATTTTACATAGTATGTAAAGCAGAGAATATTTTATAAGTTAGAGTCTTTCAAATATTTAAGCATAGCTCATGAAATAACCCCCACTTTCTGCATAAACAATAATTATCTTTTAAAAATCAGACAGGTGAAAAATATACAAAAGTAAAAAAAAACATCAATCCCTGTTCTTTGGTTCATATATTGGAATGTTAACTATATTATTATTTTTTTCAGCTATGTTTTCTATCATTCTTTAATGGAACTGTATAACATCAAAAAATATGTGTAATGTGAAACCAAGAGATGATATTTAGCATCCATAGTCACATGACCATGTTAATTTTAAAGTCTGTGGAATATATTGTGATTTTTATAAATTGTAATAAATCTGTAAAAAATGTAACTAAGCTAAACAGATTTTGTGACCAAGTAATTATAACATAATAATATTAGCTTTATATATTTTACCATTAAAATAAACATAATATGGTATCAACCTGATATAGAAACAAATAGCCAATTTCATCTGCAGTAAATTTTGTCTATCATGCTGAATATTGTATTTTATAATAGCTTACGTCAGTGTAGCTCAGCAGAAGCCATGGATTATAAAAATATTAAATAAAAAAAAAATAGCATGATTCTGCAAGTCTGCAAGCTACAGCTTACCTTATCTGCCCTCAAGAAGGATATTTTAAAAAGTTACATATTTGAGGTCATATGTAGGTACATGAAACTGAGTCTATAAACAGCATGTTTGTAAATATAGATTTATTCCGTTAGTCTCATGAATGCCCCATGGATGGAAGATGTTTGCTTTTGGTTTTAAATTATATCAAAGAGATGTCTTATAGCTGAAGCAAATGCCCAAGGGAAGAGTGATGCTTAACCAGTCGTTCTTCTGATGCAGTTGTATGCTCAAGGATTAGTAACAATAATGATCTATTTGTAGTTTGGAGCAATTCTTATATATAAAAAGAGCTGTCAAATTTCCTTAGAAAAATGACAACTTCCCCTGTAGCATCTAATTTTTCTGGCAACATGGTACATAGGGCAGCTGTTATTGACACTAGAATAGGACAAATCATTTTTTCTCAAACAAAATCATAAATGGTTTGCTCATTTTAACCAGTATATTCATATTACAAACTGTTACCTATCAGCATCTAAAATACTACAATGGCATATTAATTAAATAAAAAATGGGAACACCAATATATTGTTTAAAGTATTACAAAAATAAGCTTAGATTTTAGCAAATTCCTCAAAATATTTAATCACTGATTTGACATATATATATATTTATTTCTTTTTGATCAAAACCTCGTTTAATTCATTTCATTGTCTTTGGAACCATACTGACAGTAAACTTTCCTAAATACCATATGTAGTATAGTAGCACTAACTTTAAAGGACAAGACCAAAATCAAACATAAATAAAAGTGAAAATATTTTTTGAAGAAAAATCACAGAAATTAAAAGCAACTTATAAAGTATAATATTTTCCTAACTTAAATAACAGTTTATCAAATTCAATAATAATGAAAATATATCATATTTAGATCATTTTAAGAAATTGCAGAATTAATCTATACCATTTACTACAAAGCTAATTAATAAAGTATTAACGAAGAATATTGAAGAAAATGATAACAATAACAACAACAATACTTAGAAATCAATATAAAGGGTGGTAATATGGACTCATCTGAAAATGGCAATAGATCACAAGGATTTGAAGCATGAATTTAATGTCCAATAAGTAGCACTAGTTATAGATTAATACTTATAAACAACTTGTGTCCAAGAAATATTAGCATTTGAATGGTCAGTAACAGTTCTGTAAATGTCAGAAAACATAAACAAGTATGGAGAAAGCATATAATTAGTCTGTACTACTTGGACACTATTCCACTGTTAAACTCTAAGTAAACACCTTCCGTCTTACCTCTATTCGCCTTCAGAACACACCATTTACCACATTACAGACAGTCCTATACTCAACAATCAAATCATTTCAAAGGACTGGTCATAGCCGAAAATATGACTAGCACTTTGAAATAATTAAACACTATGATCATGTGAACATTCTAATAATATGGCTACTGACTGCACTCCAAAACCTTGAAAAGATGAGTGGGGATAAAAATTGACTAAATCTTGTTTATCAGTGCATGTAATCTGTAGCACCCCGAAATGTTATTGTTGGGAGTGGGGTGTAGTGGAAGGTTCCAAAATTGCGGAAGTGAATGCCGTTCAAGAAGATACTCAGAGAAAAAGACAACTGACACAACTTGGTTCAGAAGAAAAAGGAATACATTTTACTAATCTTCTTTTATGTGTAATATTCTCATTTACCATTCATTTTCATAAATAAGAATTGTTTGTTACGATGAATTAAATATACTGACATTCAAGATTCATTGACATAAGTTCACAATTCCATAGAAATCTTTCAGTCAGCTTTTACAATATCACCATTAATCAACAATAATCAAATACATTTGACTTTTCTTATAACATTAAATACTTTTGAATAAATGTCCACTCTTTACATGTTACATTCATGTGCCTATATTCAGAAGACCTTAGCAGAAACATATTTAACTTTTACTTTAAAACATTTAGGAGTAAACATTCTAAGTCTTTCTAACTGGATCATAGGCATAGTAGAAAAAGGAATTTGGTCAGCCAGTATCATTGAAAAACCATGCATCATTAAAGTGACCCCAAGAGGGGCTGGGACCAGTGACAGCAGCAGAACACCAAGCCTAGATGGACCGTGCTAAACTGTCAGCCTCCACGTTTTCATGGCTGAACTGGAACTCAAAGATTTAACAGTCACTATATGGTTGTTTTTGCTTTTGAAGTTTATTATAATTTGCAAAAATGGAACAATTCTTCTAAGACTTTCTAAGTCACAGGACTTGGACCACTGCTCACATGACTTGGTCCACTGCTCACACAACATGGATCACTGCTCCCTCGATCTGGACCACTGCTAACACAACCCGGATCACTGACTGTCTCTCCCATCAATCATCTACGTCATGGGTGGCCAAGCTCGGGCCTCGTTTGCTACCAACGGTCCATGTCTTCCAGGTCTCCTTGTTGGAACACAGGTGTGTTCATTACTGACTGATACATTCAAAAAAATCTACAGTTTGTAGTGATTATCTCACCTCTGACTATCTGAGGAAACCTGGAAAACATGAACCATTGGTAGCTCACGAGGCCCGAGCTTGGCCACCCCTGATCTACGTCCTCTCCTTCTGCTCTGCACCGTCAACAACTAACTGTCACCCCTCTCTAACCGCTCTCCAGAAATTTCCAGATTCCACATGTGCTACAACTCTTCCAGCCAATCAGCTGTCTGTTGCCGGGCAGCAGACTTACACAACCTTGTTTTCCTCCCCACGTGCTGTCTCCCAGCTAGAGCTCTTGTGCAACCTGCAGCCATTCATTGCAGGGGTGCCACAAATCCCCAACTACCTGCAATTACCAACTGCTTACAGCTGGGTGTCATAAGTTTAGGGTAGGGTCCTCAGATCATCATAATTTCTTGTTAAGCCTAGATGGAGTATGATGGATTATAATGCCAATAAGACATATTATAGAATTTTTCATTGATATTACAAATAGACATTTTTTTGACAAAATCTAACTGTTGTATTTTTAAAAGCACACTAAATAATTTTCAAAAATCAGAGATTTGTTCCTGTACTGTATTCCCTAGAGAAGCAACATAATAGAAGATCATGAATATCAGGGATTTTTGAGAAACCAACAACTTCATAGAAAGTCACAAAATAGAAGATTGGTGGGAGAGAGGACAGTAAGCAGAGGAAAGACCAGGAGCATGGAGAACGGAGGAGAGAGATAAGCAGAGCTAAGAAGAGACCAGGAGTGGGCGGGTTGAGCATGGAGAACGGAGGAGAGAGATAAGCAGAGCTAAGAAGAGACCAGGAGTGGGCGGGTTGAGGAGAGATTCAGGAGCTACGGAGTCTGACGAGGAAGAGAGAGATTACAATTTTTTTTACCATGGTGTTGATTTATTAAATGTTGTCTAATGGGTACCATGTAGAACATATAAGTTTCAACATGATACCTCAGCCAACATAACATTTTTTATATTAGAACCTGATCACACAGGCGACATGCCGGCTTTATATTTGTCAATTTTATAAATATCGCTGCAGTCACCATAAACTGTATATTTTATTTTGTACACATTAAGAGGACAGTATATTACGGCCCAAATGGTGGTGAAAGTACTCCTGAAGTTACAATTAAAGAGTATTCCTGTGAATTCAATAAATGTTTACTGGCATATTTATTTCTATTGTAACCCCTTCCTGAGGTTTCTATATTTCTTTGACATATGACTGTGAAGTTCGTCATTTAAATGACTGCTTAGGTGTATGTAAAATAAATGCAAACAAAAGTCATTATAGCGGTACTGACATTCTGCTGCTGTTTATGGATGCAGTTGCTGGAGAAAATATAATGCTGATAAAAGTGCTGTTTTGGTTAGTCCTGTTTTAGAAGCAATAGTGTGAGAATGTAGTGCAGTCATACAATAGCTATTCAATGACAAGATTTTCAGATTAGCTAAAAAATTAACCTTTAAAAAAACAAAAATGTTTAAAATATGTTATGACAAACCCACACAGTTAATTACATTTAAAATAAACGAAACAATGCTAGTGTAGGCGATAATGAATGTGATGGTCAATGAGCTTAGTTCTAGGAACTGAAGACTGGTGTAAAATTGTAATTTTTTTCTAGCAATTCTGTGCCTCTTCTATGTGCCAGTGCTAAAACAACCAAACGTTTTAATATCTATACTCAATTGCTTTTACTTTTGCATTTTGCTTCTTTAAAATTGAAAATTTGAGATCAAGGAATGCTTTACTTCTGAATAGCACTTTTTCTTACTTTTGTCGCAAAAGTGAATATTGGGGAATATAATATTTTGTGTACTGAATGTAAAAATAACTATAGAATGTCTCTATTGCATAAGGATTTTGAGTGACAGGTAATTCAAGTTTACAATATTACATTTATTAACAATACATACATAGTAAATAATGAACACACTTAAAACATAAAAGTGTAGGATTTTTAGCTGTATTTAGTCTCAAGAGCATCACTTTTAATTGTCCAACAAAAGTCAGCAATCATACTTGGGCATATCTTAGTGGAACTGTTTTCTTATGTAGATATACTTTTAGTGGATTAACATGTGGTTTACTGACAACAAAATAAGATTTGAGGCAGAACCTTCAAAATGGGAATAGGAGATATAAATTAAACTTGACTGGGGTGCCAGAAAGCTTCAAAGGACAGGATTTAAATAATTTTATTACCAGCGGAGTCACTAGGTCATCAGTGGCCAACCCGTGGCTCTCGAGCCGCATGCGGCTCTTTCCTCTGAAGAATGCGGCCGCCGTCTATTTCCCCGGTGGTACTCTGGAGGCTGCGTTATGACGCTACTGTCATAACGCAGCGGGGGCGGAGCACAGCAGTGAATCCAGAGCCACCATGACATATGCTGTCCGGTGGTCTCATTAAGCAGCAGCGGGCCGACGTTATGTGGAGGCTGCGTTATGATGTCACTGTCATAACGCAGCAGGGGTGGAGCAGATTTTATGTGCCTTGCGGTGTGGAAGTATTGGAGGAGACACTGAGGCACTGAGGCTGGCAGTGAAGCACTGAGGTACCAGGTAAGAGATTTCTAAGGAGGGGACAATAATTCTAGAGAGGGGACAATAAACATACTATATATATATATATATATATATATATATATATATATAAACACAGCAAAAAAACGGCACTCCAAGTAAATAGAATCTGCTTCGGGTGCACTTTAGACAAGTGAGATCCAGAGTACAGTAAACAAAGGCACTCATGAAGACTTGTATAAATTAATATAGCAATGCCACAGTGGGCAGTTTATTCAAACAATTCCAACGTTTCAGCTGTCACCAGGAAGCTTTCATCAGGGGTGCAATGTGAAGTTACACCTAAAAAAAACCAATATGTACACCAAATCCAAAGTATGCAAATATTAATAGTCAGATATATCTCTAGTTGTCATAGTGCGCTTGAGTGTGTCTGCATGCGTGTGTGCATGAATTTATGCGTGTATGTATGTTTCTATATATCTGTGGCTCTTTAAAGTTTCTAATGGAAATTTTTGGTGGTTGGCCACCCCTGCACTAGGTATTCCAGAAATTGAACGGGCACATTGGATAGACAGGGAAAGGGAAGGTAATACTTCCAGGCAGTGCTCGATCAGAGCTAGATATTTGGATTTTCATGAGAAAGAACACATCTTGGCTGCATATAGACATCATGCACAAGTGATTATAGATAATGGGGTAGATCCAGAACTAAGTACGCTAGCGTATTTATGCTAGCCGGTGATGTAAAAATGCGATTTTCTGCGTACTGCGCAAGTGTGCACCAGATGTTACGCCACATAACACTGAATGTACGTACCAGCCTACTAACAGCAGCGTAACTATGAACGAAGGAGCGTGCCAGGCATACGACACCCATAATTACATTTCAGAGGTGGGGGAGGTATTTTAATCCAACAGGCTAGGTGTGCTTAGGCAGTTACGTGCATGCTGCCTGTATGCACGTCAGTACTTATGCTGTGTAAAGTTAAGTTAAGGGTTTGGCAAGTGTAAAAAGGCAAAAGTACATATGACCGAGGGGAGTGCATAGTAAATACGCTTCGTCTTCAAATGTAACGGGAACGTAGCTCTGGATCTGGCCCAATGTCAGGATTTACATTTTTCTAGATTATTCTGTGGCGCATCCCCAAAAACACAGAAAATTTGCCGCTTTGTGAAAACAACTTGCTAAAAATGGACAACACTTTGCATTGTTATATCCTGGATATTCCATGCTGGAAACAGACATGTGCAGGCTGGCCATGCATGGTGCAGTGGCCTACAGGGAATAATTCTTACAGAAGCACTTGGACAAGACAGTGGGGACCAGTTGCATAAGGTAAGACTTTACACGTTGCCACGATTAGTGTGGCGGCATATAACACCTTGTAATGCCTTTTGGACTATATAATGCCCCGGCAGTCTTCCAAGACTTGATTAATAATGTCTTCAGGGAATTGAATGGTTCTTTTGTTGTCATATACCTGGATGGCATCCTGATTTATTCCTCTCCCCTGGAAGACCATCAACAACACATCATCCTCGTCCTCCAAAAGCAACGTGAGAACCACCTGTTTGATGGATTTTCAAGGTCAAGGCTATTCTGGAGTGGGCACAGAAAAAAAAATCTCAAATCTCCATGCTGTACAAATATTCCTGGGTTTTGCTAACTTCTATAGAAGATTTATTCAGGGATTTTCGCTGATTGTTGCTCCAATTATAAATCTTATCAAGGCTGGTGCAGATATTGGAAAATTACCTTCTCAGGCTCAGGAAGCATTTAGGGCTCACACAAAATAAGAGCTCAATCAATTTATAGGTAAATGTAAACAGGTGCATGAAAGGCACAGGGGTAATCTGCTAGCAACAGAAACACAGGACAGAAAATGCCCCAGCAACACTGCCATAAACCAGTAACAGACTATACCATTCTATCTGTAAAATAAAAGCAGAAATGTCCGTTACACATTTGCAAATATATGATGTCACGAGTCAGGAGACAAAGCCTCAAATATAGCTGCTGTGGAAAAAACACCCCTTCTCAGCTGCTGCTCCCAGACAAGCTCCCAAACAGTATACATACAAAATGTAAGTTGCTCAATCAATTTATAGGTAAATGCAACAGGTGCATGAAATGCAGGAGTAATCTGCTAGCCACAGAAACAAAGGACATTAAATGCCCCAGCAACACTGCCATTAACCAGTAACAGACTATACCATTCTGTCTGTAAAAGAAAATGCAGAAATGTCTGTTACACATAATTGTGCAAATATATGATAAGCCACCAGCCACTGTCAAGGCCTTTCTGAATATGGTGGTCCTAACTCTAACAATGAGCGACCCATGTTGGGTCATATATATATGTTTTTAAATTGGGATCCAACTTACCTCAGGAGACACATTTTAAAGCCTCCAAAATAGCTGCTGTTGAACAACACCCCCTCTCAGCTGCTGCTCTCAGACAAGCTCCCAAACAGTATACACACAAAATGGAAGTTTCTCAATCAATTTATAGGTAAATGCAAACAGGTGCATTAAAAGGCAGGGGTAATCTGCTAGCAACAGAAACACAGTAACAGTAATGCCCCAGCAACACTGCCATTAACCGGTAACAGACTATACCATTCTATCTGTAAAATAAATGCAGAAATGTCGGTTACACACTAATATATGATAAGCCACTGTCAAGTTCTTTCTGCATATGGTGCATTTAGGTCTCTCAAGGTTGCTGTTACTTAAGCCCCAGTGTTGCACCACCTTGGCACCAACCTTTCATTTATTGTGGAAGTAGACTTCTCTGAAATCAGTTTCGGTGCTGTGCTGTCTCAAATCAGCCCTCTTGACAATAAGTTACATCCCTTTTAGAGGCTGAGAGACAATACGACACAGGAAATTGTGAATTGTTGACCATAAGGTTGGATCTGGAAGAGTGGAGACACTGGCTGGAGGGGGCACTGCATAAGGTCACCATCCTTATTGACAAACCTAGCCTACATAGAATTTACTTAGAGACTGAATTTGTTGGGCCGATTGTCCCTATTCTTCACTAGATTTAATTTAATTATTACCTATCCACCTGGCTCCAAGAATGGGAAGGCAGATGCCCTCTCCCATTGTTTCCTTATTTCCCATGAACTTCCTTCCACTTCTCTCACCATTATTCCGTCCTGTAGAGTCATCGCCTAAACCCTCAACAGCCAGGCTTCAGAGGGTTTAGGATCAAGCTCCCACATGCAAGTCTAATCATCAGCTATTTTTATTTTTCCTAGCTAGCCTGAGGAAGGCAGTTCTGAAAGAGATCCATTGTAGCAGAGTCTATGGTTACCCTGGTATGCGGCGTACCATGAGTCTTCTTTCCCGTTCTTGTGGTAGCCAAATATGATCTGAGATGTCAGGGCATTTAATAATGCTTGTGGTATCTGCGCTCAAACCAAGATACCAAGACTGCTTCCTACTGGACTCCCAAAACCGTTGCCCTTTCCCTCTTGTCACTGGATGTATATATCCATGGATGTTATCATAGATTTACCTTATTCTGCAGGCTTTAACATAATTTTGGTGACGTTTGATAGGTTTAGTAAAATGGCTCACTTTCTTCCATTAGTCGGATTACCCAATGGCAGAGAACTGGCATCATTTTTGAGATCTGTTTGTCTCTAGGACTCCAAGTCAGTCTCTCCTCATGGTACCATTTGTAAACTAATGGTCAGATGGAAACAGCTAACCAGAGTCTAGAACAGTACCTTCATGCATACATCTCTAAGTGCCAGGATAAAGGATCAGAATTGGATCCCTGGCTGGGAGGGTGGCGTTATCGTACTTACGCTGCCGTCCCAGCGTATTTACACTCCCTTACGCTGGCTGAAGTTAGGGTAGCCTTCAGCCGGCGTAAGGGAGTGTAAATACGATAGGGCAGGGGGAGTGTCAGGGGGAGTCCCACGATGTAACGCTGAGTGTTAGTACGCTCAGCGCTACATCGTAGGTCTAGATCAGCCCCTTTGTCTATATTTTCACTGGGTTCCCTGTCATGTCCATTCCTTTTACTTGCATGCATAGGAGCTACCACCGGGGGCAGCAACCTGCCAGAGTTCAGCAGCCCAGTCAGTCCCCACCATCAGGGACTCCAGTAAACACCAGGGGCCTGATCCAGAACTATGCATCGGAGCGAAGTTAAGCATTGGCGGAGACATAAAATCGGCTATTTTTAAGTACTGCGCATGTGTACAATAGAAAATACGCTCATTAGCGTAGCGTAATTATGAACGTATGGGCCATTCACGTATTTGTCACGTAAATACTTACGTGTGGGAGTGCCAGTTTTACGTGAGTCAACAATACGTTCGATTTACGTGAAGTAGGTGGAGGTTTGTATGTAAAGTGTACAGTATGGGCGTGCTAAGCGGCGTACGTTCACGTAGTCTATACGTCCGTTAGCGGACGTACGCTGTTACGTGAGAAAAAGTTAAGGTAGGGTTTGGGAAGCGTATCTTCACAAGGTGGGCTTTGGGAAGCAGAACTCGGTGAAATACGTACATTCAAGGGGTGTGCCTAGGGGAGTGTATAGAACATACACGTGCGAAAATACGTTACGCGTGGAAACGTATTGCACACGTAGTTCTGGATCTACCCCCAGGTTCTGGCTTTAGTAATAAGAGCCTTGCAGGTTGATTTTCCAACCTGTCTCGGCCTTCCTAGATGTAATTCTTCATGCATTTAGTGTTTACCATCATATTTGAAGGATACGCATCATCTTCTTTTGAAGTTATGCAACTTACCCGATTTTCCTGAAAATGTTGTTCTTTGTACCATTGATGTGGTGAGCTTGTATACAAGCATCCTTCAAATCAGAATTATTTTTGTCCAATCTTTTTGTGCAGGAAAATAGTTTATGCACACAAGGTATATCAATGACCTTTTGGTATTCTGGTCTGGGCTGATGGAAGATCTTAAAGAATTTATGAGTCAAGTAAATTGTAACATGCAGCAGGAGAAATCCTAGCAGCCAATGAAGTTACCTGTCTGGATTCTATGTGCCTGGGTTCCCTCAGCTGCTATTTAATCAGTTAGGACTGTCTGAGTTCTGCAGCTGATTGGTGGAATGAACTTTAAATAGCCTGAGCCGGGGAAGCCTCACTGTTGGCTCTAGCGTCTGGTGTTCCTGTGTTATGCCTGCATCCTGATTGTGTTCTCCTTGTGCTCCCTCCTTGGATCGTGTTGTGATTTCTGCCCTTTGTTCTCCTGTTGTTACCCTTGCCCTCACTGTCTCTGTCGTCTGCCCTGTTGTTTGTCTGCAGTGTGCTGCAACTGCAGTCTCAGCAGGTTCAGCTTATTTTCCTCTGCTGAATGGTCTGTGTATTTACCATCTCACAATCTCTGTACCTGCTCCTCTCCTGTCTGTGCATCTGAATGCTGTGTTTACCATCTTTCAGTGCGTGGAGTCTCCATCTATTGTAGTGTACACTTGGTGCTTACCATCTCTCCTTGTGTCTGTACCCCATGAGTCTATCTCTGGTGTTTATTATTTACCACTGTGTCCATCTGCCAGTGTGTGTGTGAGTGTGATTCAGCCCATCGGACTCCCCTGTTAGTGGTGTGTGGTATTCCATCTCCTGCTTGTCCCGCTTCTGCTGCCTCCTGGTACCTGTTGTCCTTCTGTGTGCGAGGGTTCCAGCCTGAATATCTGTGTGCAAGAATTCCAGCCTGCATATCTGTGTACGCTAGGTTCCTGCTACCTGTGTTGTGTAAGGGTTCCAGGTTGTGATTCATTTCCTGATCAGGCACCTTCGCTACAGAACTTCCTTGGGAGCTATTGCCGGGGGCTGCAACCTATCAGGTGCCAGCAGCCAAGCCTATCCCCACTATCAGGGGCTCTAGTGAATAACTGGCTCTGGTTTAGACTCTGTGCCTCAGTGAGAATCTCCCCTGGAGACTGTAACATAGATCTTATGAATCCATTTATCAAGTTTACCTACACATCTGGGGCCTCATTCACTAAACGCGAATTTTTTGTGAAAAATCGCATCGCGGGGCATCGCGGCCAATCGGGGCATCGCGGCCAATTGTTGAAATTCACTAAGGTGCGATTTTTTCTAAACACACACGATGCCCCGCGATGCATTTGGGGCTTAATCGCGGTGATTTTTTCATTAAAATCACCACGATTAAGCCCCAAATGCATCCCTTTAACTAATCGCGGCACATTCAGCATGTTTACAATGTGTATCTATGCTGTAGCCACTGAATTACAAGGATCAGCAAAGGTGATAGTTGTAATTCTTTGGTTACAGCATGGATACAATTGTATCCATGCTGAACTGCGTGTCGGCGCTTCTATCCAACAAATTAAATATGTGCAAGTGTATATATAAATATAGGGGTGCAGCCAAGGACCAAAGTGACCACAATGTAAATACAAGGAACAAGAGAGGTCCGGCGCTCCAAACATACATTAAATAACACTATGTGTCTGCACATAAATAAAAAGGAGGTTTAGTTCACAATATAGCTATATTGGTTTAAGCTCACCTGCCCAGCGTCAAGGCACCTCCTGTAGGTGAGTCCCTATCCATTTGCTATATGTGTACACAGGAGGTCTCTGTTAAGACACTACCTGCATTTGAATAGCCTGCAGCAGCCATGTTTGGGGAGTGGTCAGACTCCAAAATAAAATTAAACAGTAGCAAAAGAAATGGCCGCACTTCTGTTACTGCTACTGTTTAGTTTTATTTTGGAGTCTGACCACTCCCCAAACATGGCTGCTGCAGGCTATTCAAATGCAGGTAGTGTCTTAACAGAGACCTCCTGTGTACACATATAGCAAATGGATAGGGACTCACCTACAGGAGGTGCCTTGACGCTGGGCAGGTGAGCTTAAACCAATATAGCTATATTGTGAACTAAACCTCCTTTTTATTTATGTGCAGACACATAGTGTTATTCAATGTATGTTTGGAGCGCCGGACCTCTCTTGTTCCTTGTATATATATATATATATATATTCTTATGCAGTATGCACAAAGCATTAAAATACTGTAATTTTCATACATTAATAGAAGAATTCAGAAGGTTATGTAGGCATTGCATAGCTGGGACATATGGCAGTAAAAATTACATGCTTATGTTAAAGTTTGGGACTGTAATGAGTTCATTTGCAGGAACATACCCTTACTGTACTTTGACCGCATTAGTTCATCCTTTCCCTCACCAATAATGCCTCTTCCATAATGCCCGTCTGAAAGTTGGCGCTCACAAGAACAACTCATTTTTGTTTTCGGACAGATAAGCTATGTTGTCGAGCATATGTCTTATTTTGGATTAGGTTCCATTTCCTTATAACATTGCTCCGCTCAAAAAATCTAAACTTGCAATGATTGCCTTCCCAAGGCTCTTAAAATAAAAATATATATATTTTTATATATTTCTTATACTATATAATGCTTTTTAACATTTCTTATTTTGTTAGATTCTGGTTTTATTTTTTCTAAGATAATTTTTATATATTAAAAACTGTTATATAAATATGTAATTAGTATTATTTTATTACTGTCTCTAGTTTCCCTTCTTGTAATTATTTGTCGCGTCAGTTATCCTGGATACAATAGTGCAATAAAAGCTTTTCTAGAAAGGATATTTTGCTGTTGGTAGTTCCCTAAAGCATAATTTAACTTTTTTTCTTTCAATAAAAATGATCATAAAAAGTTTATAGAATTGAGTTACAGCTGTAACATATTAAACTTGGAACTGAGGTACCAATCGTATATTTCTAAATAAATAATAGAGTAATAAGTACTAATTTAATATTGTATGCTGCAACTGAGGTCATTGAATGGAACAGATTTAGCTTTTTTACATGCACACTACTAGTGATAATAGTATGTTTTAAATACCAATTTCAAATTTAATAGTGCCACATGTTGCTTGAGAAGTAATGGCTTATGAATAAATGGGCGGATGCATCACAGGATTGCCCGCAGTACCTATCTAAATTATCCAAATGAAGCTTGGGACATCCATGGTTTAAATCCCTCTGTGCTCTAAAAATATTCAGATGTGCACAGAAATGTAACACTACCCACATTTGAGTCAGTGGTGGCTTTAATATAGGATACTCATCATAGCCTCCAGGCCATTATTAATGACTTGCATTGACCAAACCTAATTCTTTGATTAGAAGGGCATTAGGGGATACTTCCCTAAAGTTTTACAGCATTTCTGCCAAACCTTGGGTAACTAGAAAAGACAGTTTAATGAAATTTACAACTGTGATAAAATGTATATGCATATGGTGAAACATTTTATCTGTCATATTTGTTAATTTCTAAAATTCTTTCAATATTTAAAAATGTGTTTGTTTCCAGAACTAGATTACCAGGAAGCCATTTTGCTTTAGCCCTGACAGCCAAGGCCTACCTTAAGATTGCTGTTAAAATTTACAGAAGTATGGAAGTTTGGATCAGTACACACATTAAAATACATCCCCTTTGGTCAGAAGTTTCATTGCTCTTAAGTTGGGATTGGTTGGAATGCATTCTGTAGGCACGCATGTGTATTGCAATGAAGAGGCAGCAATATGATTTAAGTGCACATAAATTGGGGGAAGTTATTAAATAGACAGATGAGGAAACATAGGCATAAGAGACTGGATTCAGACTTAAGTGCTTGAAATTAGTTACTCCTGGGATAAACCATGTTTACTTAAGTCTGAAAACAGCCCAAGATTCCCTATTTTGTCTTAAACGCACACACACATGCATGTTTACCTTCCTTTTGGATAAAAATTGAGCAATCAATCAATCAATCAATCAATCAATCAATCAATCGTTTGATGTATATGTGGATGACTATAGTAGTGGTGTTGGCTGTGCAGTTCTTTTAGTAATGAACCAATCACTGTTGATGAGGCAATACCAAGGAAAATTTTATTAAAGAAAACGCAAACTGTAAAATGAATGCAGATGTGAAATACCAGGCGCTTCTCTTGGGTTAAAAACACAATTTATTACAATAATAGTAAAAAGTCTGTGAGTGTGGGTATACCAATGGACACACAGCAGAGCATAAACACTTGAAATACTGCTGCAGTCTATAGTGGTAATCAAAAACACTTGGGGCCTGATCCAGAGCTACGACCGCAAGCGAGCGTACGCGCATCGTAGGCGAAAATTCGGGGGAAAATTCGCAACGCGCATGCCCAGTATGACAGCTTCCGGTCGCCTGGGCGTCATGAGCGAATAGCGGTCGTATTGTGAGCGTATTTTTCGCTCGCGGGGCGTTCGTTCAGTACGACTGGGCGCCCGTTTTACTACAGGGAGGCGGGGATAGCCATTTAAATTGTACAGTATGGGCGTGCTAAGCCCGTACGCTCAGCGTATTTTGTGCGAAATTTCGTACGGCCGACGGTCGTACCCAGTGTAGGGTATAGGCGTCGTAAGCAGGTACTTTACTATGGGAGTGTTAGGGGCGTGTATGTTTATTCGCACGGTCGAACGTACGCATTCGCCCGTCGTGCGAATTTTCATAGCTCTGGATCAGGCCCTTGGTCTAGGCACAATAAGTAAAAACATATAATGGAAATGAGGCACAAATATATAAAGCTCAAAGTCCTTAGTCCAAACACAGCATGAGAGTTCTTGAATGTCCAGAGAATGGCCAAACATGGGAAGTTCAATGACAAAGAGGCCATATTCTGTGGTTAACTGAGATGAATATGCACATATGAAGTGGAAAAACACACTGATAAGTTCGATGCATCTTGTTTACTCACAGTTCTCTTTGATGTATATCAGTGAATCCTGGGTCCTTCTTTAGCGGCCGCTAAGTGGATCTGGAGTTCTCTGCCGTTGCAAACTTTGTGGAAGGGAGGTCAGACCATAAGATGAGAAGCTCCTTTGCACCTTGAGGTCAGTGCTGGCATGGGTCACCCGGGACTGGGGAAATGTTTCCATCAGCGAGCCCCTGCAGTAAGAGCTGGGTATGAGGATCAGCTGTGTGCACAGACAGTCGCGCCTCTGTCCTGGTGATCTGCTGCCCCAAGATAGTAAATAGACGCTGCTTTGAAAAGTGATAAGAAGAGATTTCTCAGCAAATAACAGTCTTATCTTAATTGCTTTCACAATACTATGCATTTCACCCTAGAGTAGGGCTTCATCAGGGATAACAAGCAGTGTTTCTAAATCTGGGTGCTGATGTGGCAGGGTTCTTTGATCTGGCGGCAAAAGTATTTAAAAGTTCTTGGAGAAAGTGTCAATCATCGTTACATCATAATTGGTTAGCAGTTCACTTTTGCAACAGGTTGATAGAAAGTAAATGAAAGGATACTCAGTAATATTTGCGCTTCAGTAAGAGCTGACAGAGATCCTAATGTTTCAATAAACATATAGAATAGGAATAATCGATGAGCAAATCGATATATTGGTACAGTATGGAGCCAGGAAGAAGCATATGGGTTTGATGTAGCATTAGACCATGATGAGTGTATGTCCCATTTTTTCAACTAACCAAAAACTCCTTTCCGCCCAACTTAAGAGCTTCAATCCTCGACGAGCCATGGGGAAGCTCAATAATAGAAATGGAAACAAGAGAAAACCCCAAATTTTCCCAGAAGAATAAGAAAGTTAGAATCAACAGAAAACGAGAAAATTAGGAGGAATCAAGAAGGACAGGGTCCAAACCCAAACAAAGATGTTAGATTTTTAATCTAAGCAGTAAAAAGAAAAAAGTAATCAGCGCTCCAAAATAACACAATACAGACAATAATGACTACAAGCTCCAAAAGCCACTTAAGGGCGAACAACCCTCTCAGAAAATGTAAAAAAGAATAAATATAAGAGGCGCTCGGAGAATGTAGTTTATTATAAAAATAAGTCATATTTTAAAATAATGATAAATGTGAAATTGAAAATAAAATCACCATTGACAAAATAGCATCAATAAAAATACAAATTATCAAAAAAGCATATATAAAGAGGTGTCCGCTGTAGTGTGTACCATCTAATTATTGGCAGCAATAATTATGCACTAAGAGGAGCTTAATAAAAATCCAGTCTATATGGGAGACAAAAAAATCCAATCCTTTAGCTCTAATATATATAATATGCAGCAATTGTAGGTATGTAATGTCCCAATAGAATTCGAAGCAGATTCAAAAAGGTTGAAGTGACAAGGATCCCGTATGTAATATATGTAAGCTTTCAATCAAAGCCTCTGTATGGCACAGTTCCTCTGAATGGCACAATAGCATGTAATATGGTAACAAAGTATTGAATATACAATATTACATGCTACACGTTCTCTCCACAGGCTTAAAATTTGCCCCCAGTAAACGACTAAACAAATTTGACAGAAAAAATAGATATGGGGAAATACGAGGGAGAGTCTAATAGAAAAGAATTAAGTCTCAGTACCAACCCCTATCAACACACTAACCTTAAGAAAAGGTCCACCTTTAACCCTCAGCACCTTAAAGGTCCATATATAGAACTTTTTCAGAAAAAAATGGAAGTAGGGATTTTTAAACTCAACAATAAGATACTTAAAAGTAATCTCACTGTTAAAGAAAGGGAATCACGAAACAATTTAAAAGAGGAAAAGTCATTAATAATTAAATCTGCTGACAAAGGGGTTGGTACTGTGATAATGCATAGAATAAAATATGTGGAGGAAGCTAAAAGGATTCTGGGAGACCACACCACATACATTGTCCTTAATAACAACCCCACAGTGTCTTTTAATAAAGAATTAAAACACATTCTTAGGAGGGCATGGGAAAAAGGGATCCTCACAAAAACTAAGTTTGAATATATTTACAACGGAAACCCAAGATTCCCATTTTATACCACCTCCCAACCCACCCAGGATTGACTTAACCAATCCACCAGGAAGACCCATAGTGTCAGGTATAGGGAGCTTGACCACCGATCTCTCAGAGTGTATTGATTACTTTCTCCAGCCACTAGTAGTCAAACAGACCAGCTACCTTAAAGACACCACAGAGGTCCTGAATTTAGTAAATGGCAGCAAGAGTACACCATCTTAATGAGCGACATAACCTCTTTATACTTAGTGATAGACCACAAGAAAGGTTGTGCTTACATAAAGGAGATGTTAGTCAAATGCTCCCATCTCGACCCTACCCAGCAAGACTTTATAGTGGAGGCCATTGAGTACATACTCAATCATAACTATTTTGTCTTTAACAACAAGTGCTATAAACAGGTTAGTGGGACTGCAACGGGCGCAAAATTCGTGCCAAGTTACGCAAACCTGTTTGTGGCACACTGGGAGGATGAATACATCTGGGCGGACACGAACCCATACAAAGGGAACATACTATTATGGAAGAGATACATAGATGATATCCTGTGCGTCTGGTCTAGAAGCACAGAGGATCTGGAAAATTTCCAACATTATCTCAATTCCAACTCTCTCAACCTGGTGTTCACCACACAGACCAGCAAAGAGCAGGTAGAATTCCTAGACCTCGTAATACTAACTAAGAACAACATGCTAGAGACAAAAACTTTTATTAAGAAAGTTGATGCCAATACATTTAACCTAGCCAGCAGTAATCACCATCCTAATTGGCTCAGGAACATCCCTGGGGGCCAATTTAGGAGAATTGTACACTAGTGGAGCATTTCACAGTGCAAGCAAAAGATCTTGCCAAAAGATTCCTAGATAGGGACTATGAAAAGAATCTGGTGGGGGAGGCCTACATTGCTAATAGAGAAAAGGAAAGAGACCTACTACTAAATGGTGCCCCTGAGAAAAGTACCACCCAGAACAGTATTGGCTTTGTAACAAATGTTAACAGTAACTATAAGGAATTTGACAAATTACTCAAAAAGAACTGGCACCTCCTTATAAAGAACCCTAAACTGAAAGGGATACTTCCCAACAGGCCAAGAATTATATACAGGAGATCACAAAACTTGAAAACCACTCTGGCCTCAAGTGCCCTACCATCAGTAAACAATACTACAACCACATGGCTTGAAAAGGATACAAAGGGTTTTTTCATTGCATTAAATGCCAAGCCTATCAGACTACGAGGCACACTTCCACATGTCCGACCCTATCCTTCAAATCACGGTCAACAGGGAAGGAGTATAAAATTAAAGAAAAGCTTAGCTGTGAGACCAAGGAGTTAGTTTATTTGCTGGAATGCCCCTGCGGGCTCCAGTATGTGGGAGGCACCATCCAGAGCCTGAAAGTCAGGATAAGCGAACATATCCGCAACATAAAGAAAGGGGTTGCTACCCACAGTGACCCATTGCACTTTACACAAGAACATGGGAAAGACCCTACAGCACTAAAGTTCATGGCAATAAAAAAGGTAGACAAGTGCTGGAGGGGAGGGGATTTTATAGACAAAATTGCCAAGGAGGAAAAAAGGTGGACATACACCTTAGGTACCCTAGATCCCCTTGGCCTTAACATAGACCTAGATTTAGGGTCTTTCCTATTTACTAAGTAACGGCTTATAATAAGCTACTACATACCCCTTTTCCTATTTGCCTTCTATCCCTGTGTGCCTTTATCTCCTCTTTTTGTGTCTATTTTACTGAAAACATACTTGCTCTCACAATGGGCTTTTTTCATTTGTGTTATAATTTCTTGGCTTCATACTGTACCAATATATCAATTTGCTCATCGATTATTCCTATTCTATATGCTTATTGAAACCATTAGGATCTCTGTCAGCTCTTACTGAAGCGCAAATATTACTGAGTATCCTTTCATTTACTTTCTATCAACCTGTTGCAAAAGTGAACTGCTAACCAATTATGATGTAACGATGATTGACACTTTCTCCAAGAACTTTTAAATACTTTTGCCGCCAGATCAAAGAACCCTGCCACATCAGCACCCAGATTTAGAAACACTGCTTGTTATCCCTGATGAAGCCCTACTCTAGGGTGAAACGCGTAGTATTGTGAAAGCAGTTAAGACAAGACAGTTATTTGAGGAGAAATCTCTTCTTATCACTTTTCAAAGCAGCGTCTATCTATTATCTCGGGGCAGCAGATCGCCAGGAAAGAGGCGCGACTGTCTGTGCACACAGCTGCACCTCACCATACCTGGCTCTCACTGCAGGGGCTTGCTGACAGAACCACTTCCCCAGTCCCGGGTGACCCACGCCAGCACCAACCTTAGGGTGCAAAGGAGCTTTTCATCCATGAACTGTCCTCCCTTCCATGGAGCTTGCAACGGCATAGAACTCCAGATCCACTTAGCAGCCGCTAAAGAAGGACCCAGGATTCGCTGATATACATCAAAGGGAACCGTAAGTAAACAAGGTGCATGAAAATTATCAATGTGTTTTTCCACCCCAAATGACAGCGTAGAGTTAGGGTTAGTCAATGGTGGTCTAAGTTTAAGATCCACCGCTGTTTGCAAGGTGAGTGACTCTTTATGCAGTGGGCTAGAACCTGCTAGGATCTTAACATTAGATGCGTATATTTGCGATCTTTTCGCAATCGCATCTCTGAATCAGTCCCTTTGAGCTTTATATATTTGTGCCTCATTTCCATTATATGTTTTGACTTATTGTGCCTAGACTAAGTGTTTTGATTACCACTATAGACTGCAGTGGTATTTCAAGTGTTTATGCTCTACTGTGTGTCCATTGGTATACCCACACTCACAGACTTTTTACTATTATTGTAATAAATAAGAGAAGTGCCTGGTACTTAGCATCTGCATTTCTAGTTTAAAATAGGGTTTGGGGAACTTGACTCTTTCACCAAGTACCTTTAGTGGCTGCATTTTAGGGATTACTTGGGCAGCGCTTTTTTCCTCAAATTGTTTGTACTGTTTTGCAAACGGTAAAAGACTAACATTAATAATGCATAATTTCCAACAAAGCTTCCAACTGCAGGGACACATTGGACATTCTGGGTGATGGCACAAGCTGCACTACCCTCCATATCGGCCTGACGGCAGGAGCAGTGTCACATTTCCTGACCCACTGCTGCTAATAATGTTCAGCAGTGATGGGGCAGGCAATGCAATCACTAGATAGACATGCATAGGAAATAATCCATCTATCTATCTATCTATCTATCTATCTACAAAAAGATGGCATTATTGAGTTTAAAATAAAATTTTACCATAAAGTATATTGTTTTGGTTATAGAAGTGATTAAGGATAAGTGAATAACAAAAAAAAATGTTAAAAAATAAAAGCAGCAGTGATCTAATTGCCATTTATATAGCTCAATAGAAATCCAATGTAAACATCCTAGTTTAATATATACCATGTTTAGAAAGGTGACGTGTATACTGAACATCAGCAGAAGCATAAAACACATGTATCATTGTATTGCATGCTAAGGAAGAAATTGGTGTAAACTGCCATGAAAAGTTTGTAATTCTGAGACATTTAAATGTCTCTTTTTCTCCTCTTGAAGTGATAGTTATATTGTGTTAGTGTCAGATACCAGATTTGAATCCTCTAATTTATCACAGTTTCATCTTTTTCTATAGTTACAAAATTGTTATTGATAGGGTCACATTTTCTTTAGATGCATAAAGCAAGAGAAGGAAAATGATATTTGTTTATTATATCAATATAACTGAAAAATATACACGGATGTGAGATCCATGCTGCTGGAATTTTTGACCCTTAAATAAGTAAGATATTCTGAGAGGACTAATTTGGCCTGTTTAAGAAGCAGGATTACTGAGGGAAATTAAAGGAAAGGAGGGGCTGTAGCCACTTTGTAGAGGCCGCAATTAAAAGAATGCCCTCAATTTTGTATAACAGACTTTTAACATGATTTATTGGGCTGGGGCAGGTAGTGGAAGCCAAGGACTAAACTATGTTTGTTATATCCCATTAAGAACACATGCTGGGATTTGTAAACCCTTTTTCCTATGAGTTACTTTGGCAGTCAGTAAATCGAAGCCATTGAACATTGATGAGTTTTGCTTTTTTTTACATCTATTTTAGAAATGGCTCAACCTATTACTATTATTTTATATGTATATGCTCTTTATAAAATAATTGTTGAATGAAGTCTTAAGGAAATGAGTCATGAAATGTAATATCTAAGGCTGGAACAGACTTCCATGTGCTATTTATATTTCAGATTTTAATATTATATCCAGTGTAATTATATTATGACTTTAGTAAGGAATTCTATATTTTTTTGAACAGAATAATTAAAATATGCACTGCAAACTTTTATCTTTAAAGGGTGACTCCACTCACAAGTGGTTTAATGAAAGTAATATTGACAATGGAATGTTTTGGCATGATCTATAATACTTAAAATATGACTTCTTCCTTAAATTGACCATTGCAATATCATAAATGCACTTTAGCATTCATTTGCTTCATCATAGCTACATCTGTCACCATAGAAATAATGGACTGTGCAAAATACACTGTGTTCCCATTAAGCAAACCAAAAATAATAGTCATAATGAAATGTATACAGTTTACTACCAGAAAAGTGTTTTTTTGCTGAAGGCATATAGAGATATTGGGCCAGAACAACGCTTGTGAGCGAATTTACGGGTGGCGGAGACGTAAAATCGCCTTTTGGTAAGTACTGCGCATGTGCACCATAGAAAATAGGCTCCATAACATAGCGTAATTGTGAACGTATGGGCCATTCACGTATGTGTCACGTAAATACTTACGTGTGGGCGTGCCAATTTTACGTGAGTCCAAAATACGTCTGAAATATGTTATGTAGGCGGGGGTTTGTATTTAAAGTGTACAGTATGGGCGTGCTTAGCTGCGTAAATACGTGTTGCCCATACGTACGTGTGCGGATCACTGCGGTTACGTTGGCAAAAGTTAAGGTAGGGTTTGGAAAGCGTATCTTAGCAAAATACGTACATTCAAGGGGTGTTTCTAGGGACGTGTATAGAATATACGCACACGAAAATACACTATGCGATTAAACGTACGGCAAACGTAGTTCTGGATCTAACCCATTAGATTTAAATTAAAGCATGGGACCATAAACAAGAAAGCATTTGGTAGATTTTGGTAAATTTTTGTCTATGAAATAAATATTTTTAATGAACTAAATCAATAGCAAAAGGCTAATAGAAAATCTTTAAATAAGTTATCTGGACTCTTGTCTATTTGGATTTTACTGTATGTTGTGGTGTTATACTTACTGCAAAATGGTGGTGCGTGTTGTTTGCATGTGTGCATGGGTTTCTCCTCTTTGCTCTGGTATCCTGACATAGTCCAAAAATCACAGACAAAAGGCCTGATTTGGACTAAATAACGACAGGCAATTTACACACGCAGCATCCGTAAATCTGGCTGTGGGAATGTACTGTGGGCGGCAGATGATACTTATTGTAACTCTATATGTAGCTCCATGCAATAGGTCGTACCATCCCTATGCAAGATAAAAATCCGCATTGTGGCTAGAGGGAGGCATTTAATTTGTACAGTATGGTCTGAGTTAGGTACATACGTACTACAAGGCGTTATGTACACACAGAGATCTGAAAGGAAAAGTTAAGATAGGGTTCTGAACACATAAGTTAGCTAAATTATGTAAGTGAGAGGGGAGTGCATTATCCTTAGTAGTGTGTAACTTAGGTACCCATGCGTCGTAAAATGATCTTAACTCTGGATCAAGCCCAATGTTTTCATGTATTTGTGTGACAGGGACTACTGTTCTGGTACCTATATGCATAATGGTTATTTATAATGTTGTCTGGGTTAGATTTACTGCTATACTCATACTTTACTCACTTAAAAATTATAACTTGTTGTACTGATGGAAAAACTAGACAACATTTTAATGAAAGGCTAAATACAAATTGTACAGATAAAACTGATTTTATTCAGTTAATTGTATTGATCTATGCCTTGTATTATGGAACCATTACCATTCATCTACTCCTATTCAGGGTGTGAAAGTTTAGTTTATAGTATAAAATTGATCTTTTATTAAATATATAATTAAAAAGGCATAAGTTTTCTGACCACTGTATATACAGGTGATATAACATCACAAAATTACCCAGGCTAAAAGTTCCATGTGAGAAATCCTTCCTATGATAACACCCTATTAATTGTGCCTAGCCACCTCACAGCGGGACTTCTCCCCTAAAAGGTGTATACCAAACCCTATGGAATGCTAAAGTGCCCATAAAACAACTAAAGGAATAGGAGTATCATGGAAATCAGGTATAAATTCTGGTGAATTTAATACAAAATTTGGATAGAAGTCAGTAAAGGAAAATATAGTGGACAGAAGACAAAAAAGGGTAAAAAAGTGGGAAACTGAGGTGCACCTCAGAGTCCCATAGCAGCCGGCCCACGTTTCACAACAAGAGCTTAGTCATGGTTGGCTTGAGAGAAGGTAACGGCTTCTGCTATTTACCAAGTTCTGTTGGCCAATCAGAGCTCAGAGGCATGAATATTACAAGTAATACACAGGTGTTATGGCCAATGGAGGGCTGCTTGTGTAATCGTCTAGTCAGCTGCATAAAGTGTTATCAAAGACCACATGGACTTATAAGATAGACAACTGAGTGCACTAATCAAATATGCTCATGCAGACAATGCCAGGAAGAGTCATAAAGCAGTAATTAATGCAGTTATTTGTAAATAATGTTAGTTTGTTATATTGAAATATAGTGGTTTTATTAGATTATTTTAAATAGGTTCAAATCTCAGACAAGGTCACTGAGATCTCCTTAGGTAAGTAATTGGGGTTCATGGGAAAAACAGGAAGTTTCAAAGGTTGGGACTAGACTCACATGATCATCATCATGCTCTTCATACCTTTCTGAAGGCTTTGGCACAGACAAATCATCACTGTGAGCCACAGGCTTTATGGTGGATGATAAATTAGGGTATGTCAGAGTGTTATTTGACTTTAAACTGATGATAAAATGTTTGTGAGACAAAAGTAAGGGTCTGTACAGTAATCTTTCAGTTTCTTCCAAATCATTAGAACATCAAAATTTCTCCGGGAACCATTTTGTGAACCTGTAAGGAGTCTGTTAGTAGACTGTAAGGGTCCAATCTTTATCATGGTTTTTAACTTGGCATCGAAAGTAAAGCTCATATCACTTCTCCATGAATGGAGTAAAATTACATTTCTAATTGTTAAGGGGCTGATCAAGAGTTTGGGAGTAAGGGCAAAACAGGTGCAAGTGTACAGCTCAGTTAAACCATTTTGCAAAGTAAGGGGTGCTCATTAATTTTAATTCTTTTGCATGCAGGGAAAATTCTTTACCTTTGCCTATCGAATTCAATTACTGCATAGCTTTATGTTTATTCTATAAATTAGTTGAGCTAAGAAACTTCACCTTTCAATTCTAACTCTACACTTGCACCTAAAAAGGTGTAAGTACAGCTCTGGATCAGCCCCAAAATGTCACCTCACCATAAAGGTAGAAAAAAGAGTCTGGATTGCTAGGCCTTATTCCACTAGGAACTTCTGACAGAAAAAGATGCTACATCACTGCTTGTTTGCAAGAAAAAACGAACGGTCTGCACAGTGGCTTCCTGACAAAGCCTGTGTACCATTGGCGTATCTATCATGGGCCAGCCGGCTTATATGCTTTTTTTTTCTATGTGCAAGGGGAAATATGGGTAGGGAGGATGCTACGGGGGGTGTACGCATGTGTGGGTACCATGGTGGAGGAGGGGTGTTAGAGGCTTTAGGGGATGGGAAGGCCATGTACAAATCCTGCACAAGGTTCCCCTCACTTCTTAAAACGCCCCTGCTGTGGACCAGCCTGCGTCTGAAGCATGTGATACAGCAACGGGTAGGGACCAAAACAGCCTACCCAAATACTCTCTTGTAAATTTGTTTTTTAAAGAGGGCACACCTTTAAAACTGTAAATGATATAAAGGGCCAGATCCAGAGCTACTTTTCCATTATGTTTCCTAGCATAGCGTATTCACGCTAGCAAATTTACTATGCACTCATAGAAACATAGAAAGTGACGGCAGATAAGAGCCACATGGCCCATCTAGTCTGCCCATTTGTTTATTCAAAACTATACTGACCCTAGACCC
>WWET01003515.1:51017-69690 GCA_011038615.1 Limnodynastes dumerilii | reverse complement strand
CAGAACAGAACGGGAGAGAAGAGGAGAGGAGAGGGCAAGGCAGAGGAGAGAGACACAGGAGCAGCAGTGGTGACAAGGACGTGAATTTATTATCATATATAACAATCTAAATGACATGATTATATTGGGTTCTAGATCAAGTACATAGAGGAGAGGAGAGAGAGAGAGTGAGAGAGAGAGATACACACAAGCTGGCAGGGCAAAGCAGATGAAGGGGCAGAACGGGAGAGAAGATGATAGGAGAGGGCAAGGCAGAGGAGAGAGACACAGGAGCAGCAGTGGTGACAAGGACGTGAATTTATTATCATATATAACAATCTAAATGACATGATTATATTGGGTTCTAGAAATTTTCAAGTACATTTCCTTCTTCTTGTCCCAAAACAAACAAACAAAAAAATGACAAATTTGTGGTATTACTTTTTTTTTTGCCAGCCTCAGATTTATTTTACAGTTTGTCACCTCTAAATTAAATTCTTCAGCTATTTAGGTATTATGGTCATAAAATCACATTTCTAATATTCAAATAAGATATATGCCTATAGTTTAGTACTATAAATAGTCATATGTATCAAACATTCAGGATTTAACAATATTGCCATAACACTTGTTTTTCCAAAAGTCTCAGTTTGATCATGTTATACATTTGAAGCAACAGCTACAATATATACTCAGGAGATTAGACATTCAATTTATAATTTTTCTGCTGACAGCTGTGTCATTTATTCAGTGGAATGCTCTTTTATTACTTATCTGTACCTCAATTCTGTTTTCTCATTGTGTCTTATTGTTGCCATCATAACATCGACTGTCACTTGTTTAAACACAATTTATTTACTGCTTGCCTACAGTCAATTACTATTTAATATCTTCTGTGATTTAATGAATGTTATCCAACTAAGTTGAGGTGACTGGCATTAGTTTTTTCTGAGTGAAAACTTTTAATTTTATCTTGCAAATGCATACTTAAATCAAGGGTCTATGCCAATAAAATGAGCAATTAAAGCCTGCAGGACTGATTTCTATCTTGTTGTTCTGCAGTGTTTCTGTTCTTGGACCTTCTTGGATCTTCCCAGAATCTTTGTCTGCTCTTATTTGTAGACCTACCCTTTAGACTTTGGTTCTTGATTTTTGTTTTTTGTTATTGTATTTAAATTTTATCTATCTAGACAAAGTTGTATTAAATATTCTGCATTCATACATACATACATACATACATACATACATACATACATATCATTCTAAATCACCTAAATAATATTGGAAGAATAAAGATGTATTTTGGAAAAGAGTCATTTAATCTGACTCTACAGTGGTATGTAAAATCAGTTTTTGTACATCAAAGAGATGAGAGTACAATTGTATTTCCTGTCCCATTTTCATATGCATGTTGGAATACACACACTGCCCCACTCACATAGATATGAGGAGACACAGAGAGATTGGGTTCACTTGAACATCTGCACTTCTTCCCCCAACCTGACCGTATGGTGTAGGATTTGGTTATAGAGGTAAAATAGTTTTTGGGATAGATATTTTATTAGGATATATAGTCCAGTGGTAGAGTGAATGTATTTGAACTGGATAGATAAAGATGTTATAATTTGTTTATTAGGGTTTTAGTTTCACTAACTCAGGGTTCTGGGTATCTGTTTGGGGTACCCTTGTGTTGGCAGGCGTGAAAAGGAATCTGGGATCTTGAATGTACGATTTTCTCATTGGCTAGAACACAAGGAATGATCTCTAAAAAGCCTAGTAAGGCTGACAACAGGATATATTGGTTGAGACCTATATGACTAGGTGCAGAGGCCAGAACAGAAGGCGATGAGCCACCGGGAAGTAACCTACATAAGTGATGTTCTGTCGAGAGTATAGCAACATAGAGCCACTTGGAGTTGTGATTAGCTGCAAAGAATTAAGTAACGTGGAGTCAGTTAAAGATGCAATGGGCTGCGGTAGATATTGAGAAGCTGGTAGCAGCTTGTGAACTGTGAGTGACTTGCTGGTGTGATGAGCTGCGGAAGCAGCTTGATATCTTTGAGCAACTTGCAGGTACGATGAGCTGCAGAAACATTGGAGCAGCCTGTAAGCTGAGAGCAGCTTGCAGGTAATTGTAAAAGTGGAGAGAATTAGCCAATGCTAGGAACAAGGTGCTGATAATGAGAACGGCATGGAAGCTGAAGAAACAGAGACAGGGATCCATAAAAAACACTGGAGCCAGGAAGATATACAATAGTACTTATTGCACTGGCACAGGTGAGGATGTGCCAGGGCTTTAAATAAAATATGCTGAGCAGACATTGGAAGATCAGAACAGGTGACCCAGGTGCATATACAATAATGAAAGTAATGAAACTGTGGAGTTTATAACTAAAGGAAAGCCTGAAGACGACTGGACTGGAAGGCACACAGGAGGTCCAGGACTGGAACAAGAGAGAAAACCAGCAAAATGGCAATTTTTAGTGGTCTAATTACAGAGGTGAAGTATATTTTGCATGCTGGAAGCTGTGTATTAGATCAGTATGACTCTGTTATATTTGTCCGGGAAAGATGTGTAATAAGCTTACCGTGTAATATAATTGTGATTGTAAATACAATATTCCATATGTTTATAGCCAAACTGTGTCTGTGTGTTTTATATAACTTTATAGTACTCTGAAAGTGCGGAGTTTGATGTGAAAGCAATCATATTGCAGTTTGTCAAGTGCGCATGCTGGTCACTCCATTGTTTGAAACTGTTATAATATTGCCCTCTACCTGGCCTGGCTTGGAAGTAGCAAACTATGGGAGTGAACATCCGGCTCATAACAGGATACTATACCTTCCAACGTAACCCCTTTCATTAGGTACAAAATACTCTGCTCCTCAGTTTACCACCTTTGTTGAAGAGGCAAATCGTTTTTTAAATATCAATTAATTCATTTAAACAAGGTCAGGAGTGAATTAAATTGTACCTAATGGAATAGGTCATGTTGGAGGGTCTGGGATATAGCAAAGATTTAGTCACATATCCAGAAACGGCTAATTCAAAGACATTCCAAATCTCCTACCATTTTTTCCTTATGTCATTCCTAGCCTGTTTCTATTGTATAAAACACTCTCACTTTGGACCATACTGTACGATAAGCCTGGAGATAATTTTTGTTGCTTTGCAATTATTCAGTTTTGCACTTTCTATTTGTATTAATCATTTATTTTTATCTGCTATTTGATGGCACCATTTAATATGTGATTACTACCTCTTTTCCTATGACTGTTTATTACATGTTATAGTTAATTTTTACAAACCGCAGTAATGGGATTTGACATTACTTTAGGTAAAGCTTCTATAGTCATGTCATGAGTCCTGGGATATTCAGGAAGATAATCAATTCTTCGTCTTCTAATATAACATGGTGCAATATTTTACTTACCTTTTTGAAACATTTATAAAAATATTAACTTGGAGTAACTGCAATCTATTGTCTATATCACAGGCTCTCAACCCCGTCCTCTAGTGCCACTACAGGTGCATGTTTTCCAGATGTCCTTGCTGGAGCACAGGTGTGCTGATTACTGACTGACATATGTGAAAAGATGTACTCAGTCATCATATATCACTTGTGATTATGGGGAGACATTGAAAACATTGAAAACACTGTTAGTGGTATTTGAGGACGGGTCTATATGGTCTGTATTGCCTATTTTTTCAAATTTTTGCAGGGTTGGGCTTGTACATTTTCTTATTTTTGCTAAAGATATTACAGTATAGAATAAATATACCCAGTCTATGTAAAACAGAGATTTTCTGCAATAACAGTGTCCTTCACAAAAGGTTAAATTAGATCTAACTGTCTGTGGGAGTATCCAGCACCATTTAACTTAGACAATTTGACAGAAAGACTCAGTTAAGAGATAAAGTGTTATCTTTTGGTAAAGTATTATGGAAATAGACAGAGAAAAACAAACAACAAAACAAAACATACAGTCTCTCCCCTAAACCCAATTCACTAGTTCAGCAATCCACCCACAGAAGAATATCATGAGATATGTAAAGATTTAAGAGTTTTGATATTAACAGGGAGTTATAGGTGGTGTATCATAGATGAGATAGGAATTATGTTGTATTAGGGTTGGATGACAATTGGTGGGCAGTTTGCAAGTAATTGGTACAAGATTACCGAGCTGTGTCTTGAAAGCATTTGAGAAGCATTTGTATTGTATGAGTTGGAAGTTACTGGATATATTTCTACCAGCATTGGAAAAGGCCTGACACCAATAGGTTTCAAGTAATATAAAGTGCAATGGCACTTCTCATAAGGAAAAGTGTATAAAAAAGTGAATTTATTGATATCACAAATCAAAAACAAACAATATAATATAACTTCCTTGTTCACTGGAATATCAATGCAGTAAAACCAGTGAGGATAGTACCCAATATAGCAAAAAACCAAAACAGACAAAATATCTGACTGATGCATATGAAATGTACATAGAAGTCAAAGCAGTACACAACCACCGTAGATATGCAGAACAAATGCTTGTTGTGATATAATAGAGTCAATATGGTAATATAAAAGACCTAATGGAATAACCACTGCAGGGTTTGAGTCTAATGAATCAGCTGTGGTATAACCTATAGTGTCCTGACCAGGGCACAGTTTTTTATGTCTTCATATGTTGTATGCCACCTGCTGCCTCACTTCTATCACAACTCTTCCTCTTTTACATTACGCTGTGTTCAAACCTCAGCTCCGGTTTCACAGTAAATGGAAATGGGGGTGAGAAAGAGAGACAAGAACCACAGCCAATAGTGTAACTCCTATTTTTATTTGGAATCAGAAAAAGTTAAATGAAATGCTCAGAAGATTTCAATGACATTCACAAAGGAAATGTGAATTAGGGCATCTGTATAAAACCGTTCATGTTCCTTATTTTTAGAAAAACTTCACTAGGAAAACTTTTAAAGTTGAATTACAGTCTGGTACACATCAGGATCAAAGCATTTCAAGTCTAAAATATTAATGTACAACTGTGTCCATATAAATTAAGAGTGTCCTTTTGTAGATAAATCTAGGTCTAGCAGGGGTGACTTGCCCCAGGATGGGGTCTTTAAGAAGGAGATACCAGTTCTTATTAATCATATTTTCCAGGTCTTTATATTCTAGGTTAAACTGCATAATAAAGGCAATACTGAAATCATACATTTCCTTCTATCTTGTTGTCTAATTTCTTCAATAACCGCATCTAATTCATTTGCCGCATAACCTTTTTTCAAGAAACATTTTCTTTAGCTGTGTTTGTTTAATAAATTCTAATTCATCTGTACACTTTCTGCTCAGTCTCTGGATCTTATTTTTAGGAACATTTTTTACCCAGCTCTGGTGATGGCAACTTGTTTTGCTTATTTTTCTCTTTGCAATAATAACATATTTGTTAAAACTCTTTGAAAAATGTTTCATATTCAAAATTTTGTCTACGTTCCTGGGAATTTGGATGGAGCAGTAGAGGAACAGATTCTGTAGGGAATAGAGAACAATAAACGTGAAATGGAATAAAGTAATTTAGTATATTTCCCTTGATGGTTGGTAGCCACTAAGGATCTAATATCTAATGCGCTAGGGAAAAAGGTATTCTACCTTAAAGGTAACATTTACTTCTTGCTGTCAATCTAGATATAGAAACACCTCCCTCAGAACAAATGTATGGAAATGTTATGATAATTAGAATCTTTGTGGGGCTTGTAAGGCAAAATATGTGTTTGAAAGGTACATTTCACTGGGATTGCTGATCTCAAAGTATAAGATCAACAGCAGCTTGGGATTAAAGTATCGTTCTATAATGTACATTTTCCTATCAGAATAAATAACATGATTAAGGTATATGTAGAAGGGTAGTGACAGCAGTAGATTCCATAGGTACAAAACCCCTCAGGGAATTTGATGCAATATGGAATGATTTATTCTAGAACTATTTGCATGCTTGAGGTACTTGTCACATCTGCTTTGACAAGTAAAGATGCAAGATTTTCCATCTACAAAGTACATACAACTCACAGAGGAAAAATAGCAAAACATCACAATGATAGTACAAAATAGTACACGGATCCATTTATAACGATTGCTGTAAACAGGTGCTAACAATGCAGCAGAATGTATACTCTGAATGTGTAAATATGTCATTGCACACATTGTACAAAACAAGTGGTTTTCCCCCATTTCTTGGAATGTTAGGTTACTAAAATTACTAGTTAATATTTTTGACATATGAACGGCAAACGGCATAGTCCCCACTCGTGCACCAGCTACTCAAGCACACCTTATCTAAATAAATACAGACACAATGGGTACATGGTTTTGTTTAATTGGGCCTGATTGGAATTGATGATTATTTTATTGGTCATCCAACTGTGTATAGGTGGCCCAAATAGCAGCTGGGGGTTCAGTTCTTACTTATAACTAACTTAACACTTAACTACATATATATATATCTAAACCAATGGCGCCTACCAAAACGGTCATCCTTCCATGACCCAATCACATTGCACACCCCAGCACCTGGAATGTGGCATACCTAAAGGACCCAACCACTAGGAAATGGTGTCCACGCATCCTCCTGGGTTGAGTACCCTATACCGTTATCCAGCTTAAGGCTCACTATTGCGCGTGCACCGTCTGGAACAATTATGGAAGGAAAAACAAGCTATCGAAGCTTAGCATACTTAAACAAACTTAGCGTAAGCCACTGCCATTTACCACAATGTTTGCAGCATAGTGGTGTCTGGTATGTTAGCAATGTGTAATTTGTCTGCACTCATTTTTCTCCTCATACTTTTATGAAGGGTTGATACAAAATGTTTACCCTTTCTTTCTCCTTCTTCATTCCTATGGACTATTTTTATTAGTTCATTTTAAGGAAGAAATATCAGTGGCAGTATTACTGGGATGCTCCTGTTCTTTTCTCCATTATGGATTTACAGAAAAAATTAACAAATTAGGAGTGATGCCGATTGGTACAGACTGATATAGTGTATGTGTGTGTGTGTTTGTGTGTGACAGCGCACTGTAGTAACAAGGGACTGTAGTTTAGAGCAGAAGTGAAAATTACAAGGCAAACCAAAAACAGAATGATAATATGCCTTGTACAATTTAATGTACACTAAGCAGTCCTCCAAACACCCCAACTTAATATGACACGTAACAATTGTGAACCCTGACACGCCACACTATTAGTGACTGGCTAGCAAAAATAAATTGAATAAGGATGATGTTCCTTGTACAATCAAATGTACACTGAACACAGTACCACATCCACCAAATGGGATGTGGTTATTGATCCGAATGGCTAGATTGCGATGATACAGCTGCCAACTGAATCATGGCTGTATCACTGCTGAAATGCTTGGGAAATAGAAGATTGCTTTTGTTAGGATTAGGGCACAAGAAGGGAGGGTTAGGGTTATGGTTCAAGAACAGAGTTAGGGCTTAAGGGGAAGATTATGGTTAGGCTTCAGGTCATGGATGGTTAGGGCTCAAAGAAGGGGAAGGTTAGGGTTAGGGTTGAAGGGGAAGGTCTTTTAAGCAGTTTTTTATGGTGACAATCTATTGCTACATTGCTGCTGAGGAAACCTGTTGAATGCATGAAAAGCACTGTTTGCAGGATATGTTCCTGACTTATTCACATAGGCTACCTGAAAATCATTTACACATGCTTAATGATACCATTAATACATGTTGTCACAGATTCTGTACTACATTTTCCCTGTTTCAATCCCTTCAGTACACAACTGGTATTCCTAGATGACTGTACCTTTGGCTCAGAAACAATAGTTCCTCCCTGGAGCTTTTCAATTGCAGAACAGATTAAATGGAGTTAAAATGATTGGATGTGTGCCCTGACACCAAAGTAGGAAACTATGCTAAGTTAGAGTTCTTTGGCTAGGGAACTGAATTAAATATTATATCATGCCTACAGAACACTGACTACTCTATTTAACCAATAGCAGAAACCTTCATAAATAAAAGATTAATTTAATTCTTTGAAAACATTAATTACATATTAATTAAAATGTAAAATAATAATTTCTGCCAGCAAATAAGTGATCACTTACTTATTAGTTACTGGAGAATGTATGTCAATAGGGTAATTAAATAAATGAGCTCATAGTCATATATTCTTTCTATTAAATAATGCACAGTGCAAAAGCTTATCTCTTGTATAAAAATGATTAGTATTGTTCACTTATAAACTGTTGCCTACATTAATAGTTTCACTGACAGATCACTCACATGAACACTTCAGTTTTTCTTCACCAGCTTTTTTTGTATTGTTTTGAATATAACTTTATTGTTCTACTATGTTTTTTTATTCTGTTTTCTTTCAACAATAATTTATTAACTTTTCCCTCCTACTATTTACCATTTCTTTTTTGCAAAATAATTACATAAAAAGAGTGATGGCGCTTCCACTGATTTATAAGCCACAGCTGTCAATAATGGGGCCTTGGTCCATACAAAATACCAAATATACAAAAAGAATAGGACAGCGCAGAAATATAAATATATTAATTAATGTATCCTAGTATGTTGTGATGACTGAAAAACAATGACAATGGTGTATAATAAAAATATTTATTAATAATCTTAATCAATAAAAAATTAATAAGATATACAGATAACTTGTATCTCATAAAATAACAAAGTTATATTGGAGACATAAAGTGCTAGGGCATGTGGGATATATAAGTTCAAATTAGAAAAAAGAGGTGACCCCCTAAATATTGGTTGAGTGATTAGCAATTCAGTCCGTAAGTGTCAATGTATAATCTATGACAAGAAAATCATTTAAGCCACGACTGGACACAAATGAGGTTACCCAGTTCTCTTGGGAAATGAAGAATTATCCTCTTCTGTCTGTCCAAACTTGTGCTTTGATCCATTTTAGTAAGCCAGCCCGGCTGGATCTCACTAATTAAAGAAATCTGTAATTCTCCAGATCCCTCACAGTTGCCACAATGCGGTGATGATCTTGTACTTGTCAGAAATAGCTCATGTCTTAGAGCTCTCAATCAGTCTCCATTTTCGTTTCTCACTCCTTCACCATAGAAAGGGTCACAGATCTAAGAGGATCACAATAAGTCCCACAGCTCCAACTCCATGCACATACAAAGTCTCCTCCAACGACGCGTTTCGTGTGCTAACACATTTTCTCAAGCTGATTTAAAGTGTAGATCCTATCCCTCTCTTTTAACAGGGAATGATCATTAATTAATGATGCATCTGCTACAGAGGGGAAGTACTGCATATCATGATTCAAACCAGTGGGTAATAAACTAACAGTTCCCATCATACTAGTACAAAGTAGAATATCTTATTCTTAACAATTCCTTAAATTCCTCTCTTGATTCCTTGCTTATAATCATTTCTTTCACTTTCCTTTGTAGGATACAACTCCATCAAACTGCAAATCCAGCTTTATACTTTATGTATGTAGGGCGTCCTCATACTTTCATCAATCCAACATTCTCAGCAACGTATATTCAATAAAAAGTTCAATTTATTTCAAGCCAATAAAAAATCTTCAATAAAAAACATCAATATGGATATAATAAAAATAATTAATATTTCCTTCAAACAACGTGGTCCTGTCTTCTTTCTTGTGTGGAAGGAATCCTTCCCTTTAGAGGGAGAAGGTTCCCTTTAATCAGCTTTATATGTACCTTTCCTATTGCCTTCCTCTAAAAATGGTAATACACTCCTCAAACAAAGATACTGGTTAGAAGGGCCCTCAACCAATTCGTACCAAGAGAAGGAGAGGAACAGATATAGTGGAGCACAGGCATGGAACAACCTTCCCCTCACACCTACCAACGCGTTTCAAGCAATAGTTGCTCTTTTTCAAGGTGTGATCTGGGAATAGACGGACTTCCTTATAAATGCTCAATGACGTCATTATTAGCTGCTATGGGGATTCCTCCTTCATATCTTCTTTTTCTTCTAATCTCTCCCAAATTTGTATAGATTTTATAACAAGAACATATTGTTATAATTCCTTCCCCTGTGTGCTGATTTCTACTTACAAAACTTTTTCTTATCGTACTGCTCCGATCTCTCACTCCGGTTTTTATAGATTTTCATGTTACATTTCTTACATGCTATACCCATTTTCTAATCTTATTCTGTTATCACATATAGATAACTAATTTTCCAAATATTCCACCTAAAACAGTTTGTCCTCCTCCGGTTTTCTTTAAATAGATAAAACCTCATCCCTGCTCTTTGTGGAAAACTTCATGTATGCCTTCCTTCTTTAAGTTAGGGTTTCTGCATCCATATAACCCCCAAAAACTACTAGTATCCATGTACACTCATCTCCATTCATATACTGTACAGATCGTAGATGTTATCCGTGACACTCGTTACCTTCCCAAATAATTTCCAACAGCCTTCTAACTTATTATTACGCCAAGGGAAAAACTTTCTGTGCAAATTCTGTACAAATACTCAATCAAGGGTAAAACTTGCTGTATAAATACTCAAACATATTGTGATCGAACGTCCAGGAAACCTAACTAGTGAAAAAAAATCCTTTCAAGGGATCAGCTGCCTCCCTGCTCCTACCCTTCAAAGCATCACCTCATGGTCCTAGAAGCACCTAGTCCAACACCAAAAAACTGTGAAAAAACTTCATAAGTGTTCTTCCCATACACTGTCTTAAATCCAGAGCTACACATCTCTACAGCTGCCAAACATAATAAAGTCTGCTGCCATTTATAAATCCTTATGTAAATTTGTAAACTTAATATTTCATAGATGTTATCCATAAATGATAAAACATAACCATAGGGGCTCATCAATGTTGTGCTCCCCGTTTCTCTTACATCTTCTGTGTGTGTACATTATATTAATAGAACCAGTGAAAAAATTTAATATTAAATATAAAAAAAATATTCTCATAAACTTATCCACAATGGTCCAGATCCAGAACAACGCTTGTGAGCGAATTTACGTGTGGCGGAGAAGTAAAATTGCCGTTTGGTAAGTACTGCACATGCGCACCATAGAAAATACACTCAGTAACGTAGCGTAATTGTGAACGTATGGGCCATCCACGATTTGTCACGTAAATACTTACGTGTGGGCGTGCCAATTTTATGTGAGTCCAAAATACGTCTGAAATACGTTATGTAGGCGGGGGTTTGTATTTAAAGTGTACAGTTCCAAAATACGTCTGAAATACGTTAAGTAGGCGGGGGTTTGTATTTAAAGTGTACAGTATGGGCGTGCTTAGCTGCGTAAATACGTGTTGGCCATACGTACGTGTGCGGATCACTGTGGTTATGTTGGCAAAAGTTAAGGTAGGGTTTGAAAAGCGTATCTTGACAAAATACATACATTCCAGGGGTGTGCCTAGGGGAGTGTATAGAAGGTACGCACGCGAAAATACGCTACGCGAGTAAACGTACGGCAAACGTAGTTCTGGATCTACCCCAATGTGCTTATGCCTTATTCAAAATCATTGTGTACAAAACCTCACTAATCTAATGACCTCACCTTGGTTTTCAAACCTAACCTTTAAAGTGGTGCTCTGTTCTAAAAATCTAGCTATCCGTGAATACATAAAAATAAAAATAAAAATGAAGTGATACCACCTACCCATAGAACAGTGTATGGCTCACATATCCTACTAATTTCCAGTGTCTATCAAAATGCATGTACGTCTGAATCATGTGACTCAGCGTGTCAAAAAAAACCTATCAAAATGCATGTACGTCTGAATCATGTGACTCAGCGTGTCAAAAAAAACGTACAGCTAGAGGCAAGGTGAACCAAAAAGTTAAACCTTTTCTATACTGTGAATTCATCAGCCTCTGTGAATCACTCAATAATTAAAACAGAAAGAAGGGGTTGTCTCCTGTTCCTATGGTCCTCCAACCAATAGATGGGGATTATTCTAAAAACCATTTGATTTCAAATATATTATTGAGTCCTCCCGGTGTCATGGTGTTATTATATAAAATGTTTTCCATTTCTTTATGTGCTAAAGCGCTCATTTTATCCTTGTTTCTCCAAATGCCTTCCACTCTGTGTAATCCTATGCATTTAGTAATGGCTTTAACATCACTATTGTGGGCCTCCTTGCAGGGATTCGAAAGGGGGTGCTTAATGCCCCCCTTCCAGATATTCCGGAGGTGCTTACCCCAGCGTTCTTTAAGTTTCCTCGTTGTTCGTACAACGTATTACACTTATGCGCTTACACCCACACCCCACTTGTTGATCTGTTGTTTAGCTACCGTTTTTTTTTAGTTTTCGCGCCTTTTTTTTTAAATTGTGACAGTGGGTTGCTCTCTTTCTGAAAACAGAACATTTCAACGTCCCGAAACTGTGCTTAGGGACACCGGGATAGGCTACCTAAAAACGGGATGGTCTCGTTCAAAGCGGGACATTTGGTCACATTAGGCATGCTCCAACAGCATAGGCATAGCTGATACATGCCAAAGCAAAAGGAGACTTGTAGTTTTATAGCTGCTAAAGTACCACAGGTTGCCTACATTGTAAAGCTTCCAAAATAGCTTTTGTATACAAACTCCCTGGCAGTTGCTGGTGCCAGATATAATTCCAAAAAATGTTACACAATATAGGGTTTTCTCAAAGCTATTTACAGAATATGCCAAGAACAAGTGCAAAGCAGGGATAATCTATGCAAAAACAAAGAACAAAATGACATCTTATTATCCAGAAGCTAACCTATCATTCTATTGCTTCTGAAATAAAATGCAGAGCTACATAGTAGTTACATACATTTGCAAATTTCTCATAAACCACCAAACCCTTATAAATGTTTTGGTCCTAACACTAAACAATGAGAGCCCCAATTTCAGGACATACAAACAGATATTTGTTACCATTGGTTGATCCCATAAAATGGCTGCCCAATCTGTGTCAACGAACACATAACTCTGGCTGGATCCAGACTTCTGTTCAACTATTGCGTGTTTCAGTTAGATTATGGTTGGCACATGCAGTGTACAAATCTTTGCTAATCAGAATAATCTTTGCTGATCAGAATACACTTAGATCGAGGAATGACACTTCTGATTGAGTTCACAAAAAGGTGTTCCATCTAAGTTAGTTTTCAGTACATTAAATCAGATTGATTCCCATCTAAACTTCTGAAAATTGGAAAAGGTTTTAACTGTTGAAAGGTTGCCCATGGAAGTTGTTAATCTGAAAGCATGAATTTTTGGACAGTGCGGTCCAGCGCTTATAGATCTATCTGAAATATGTGCTCTGATATCTGAATGCACAGAAAGCAGAAGTCTCTATCTGCCCCTTTGTTGTCAAACACTAGCATTTGATTTGACTTAAACATAAGAGTAGGTTTTATTAAATAAAACACCAAAAAATGTTAGAAGTAAGTGAAAAATAAGAGAATTCATAATATTGAAAAAGTATTTAAATAACCCTTTAGAGAATAAAGAAAAAAGCAACGGGTGAGGTCTTAGTTACTGCGTACAGCTTCGTAATTCAAGTAGTCAAGAGTTACAGCCCACCGCCTAGAAAAACACATTAAAACTTTAACATCCTTCTATAATTTTAAGCAAGTTTCCATAGCATGAATCAGCCCCAACCTGAAAAACAAAATGTGCTTTCATGTGACACGGTTTACAGTTTTTGGGAAGTCATTAAAGGTTGTTCGTAGAGCCGCAATCAAACTGTCTGCCACTGAAGTTAAAGAAGTAATTTATTCTTTTCTGTTTTGACAGCTCTGCATCAGAATGGCATCAGGTAGCTGCCATTGCTATCAATTCTACTGTGATCATTACATTCAGCACCTGAACAGCAGCATGGAATTGTTTAATCTGGCTTCTAATTTAATGGCACATTGGAGGCTTTGTATGGTCAGGCCCCCGAGGCCCAACATTTTTATTTGATACATTCTTGAGGTACTTTCTATCAATTATAGTGCAGTCATTTACCTGAACCAGACCATGTGTCATGTTTGTGGCAGTCACTTCCTTCTAACATGCTGTTTTGAACATAAAGCTTATGAAAATGTGTCTCCATTGCCAAATGATATTTTAACTGAGTTGAACTAATGAACATTGAATTGAAGATGATTGGCCAGAGGTTGTTCTTTTATTGCCATGGAGATGGTGGATTGATTTTTTTTTATTTTTTATGTTTTTTTCAGATTTAACTTTAGTTCTTCTATACCGCACATTCTTAGACCTTGGCACTTTTCCTAATAAAGCAGGCTGAACGTTTATTATTTATAAACTTTCCTGACAGATCTAAAAAGAGCTCAGTTCACTGCTTTGCAGCCTTAGTGAGGCAGCCTTTTCTGCTCCATTATTAAATTATCTACCTTTACAATCAATTCAACACTTAAGCTTTAATCCAGCATTTCATTTGGAAAAGCCAGCATAAAACACTCATAGAATTTGACTTTTCAAAATACTAATAGTCGCTTAATGGTACTTTATATAAGCTTTGAAAAAAGCTTTGAAAAAATAGTTATCTTTTTTAAAATATCTGCATTACTCAGCATATACTATAAGCTATTCCCACAGAACTTATGGGATGAGTATTTTTTTTATTTCAAAAGGAAGGGGCATCAAAACCAGGGGAGAACCGGGATGATGACCATTTGTGACCATGCAGCAGCTGCTTTTCTGTTTGTAAAGAACTAGGAAACGTTTTGCATTATTGGGTGTTGTTCATTAGAATGCTGTCTGTATTGAGTGGCCACTAGGATGCTATCTGCATTGTACAGAAGTCACTAAGAATATCTGTATTGTACAGAGGTTACTGAAATTCTTGTTACACCACCTGCTTATTACTTTGACAGTACACTGTTTAGCTAAACATAACATATAATGGTGTACTAATCCTGCTTACTTTTGTGTTTTTCATGTCTAGTTGATTTCACCGTCATTTGAAAACTTGCAGAATCATTTACATTATTTACTTTAATCAGCTTCAGAAATTTCAGACCACATATACGCAATCCATGTACCGAAACGATACATAGATTACGTACACATGCGCAGTAGCTATATATCGGCACATTACGTTGAGGATCCGGACCATTGTTAGTAGTTAATTTACAAAGGGACCTAGAATGTAGAAATCCTGTAAAAGTTCTGCACTAATGATTATCTGTGTTGGGGTTTTTAATTTTTAAACATGGATTAATTTCAAATGTATTGGTTTTCAGTTGGTTTATAGCTGAATAGCAAAAACATTTTATTTCTCTTTTCAGCCTCCTTATAAAAAATTATATCTATACTCTAGCTATGAAAGTCCTCTGGTCTGTCAAAGCGGCATTAGGAAATCTTTATGGAAAGGAGATTGAGAGAGAGACAAAGAGATAAAGTAGTGTTAAATGGACAAATTGACCTAACCTTGGATCCTATAAATCAACCTGTTATTGTGACTTAATAGGACATGCACATAGTTTAACAAGCCAAGTACTACTGTAACTTAGATTGGTACATTTATGTCTGAAAGCATAATTTGTTTGGATCCCAACAAAATAAACATTTATGATTGTGCTTGTTGGACAGTAGAAGAATAATTCATCTTGATGAACATTTTTGGGTAGTAGTCTCATATGATGATATGATGAAGACTTGGATTGAGACATTTTAGAGGAGTCAGTACAATTGGAAATATTTTTAAGATAGACTAGAAGTCATAATCTTGTTGATTCACATTGTTATGCTGCCATTATGTAGACCCAGCCTTTCAGTCACCTGATATAAAAGCAGCAGATGTGGCTTGTGAGATGTGTTATAACATTTTATTTATAATGAACTGTTTTCATTTTTGAAGAATTGCCATAAAGCAGCTTCCCCTTTTTAAATGACGTCACACATTGGGTCAAACCACTACTCACTAAACTGGATCAGACGCAATGTTCAGAAAATTACAAACTGATTTCCCATTTACTGTTTTTAGTACATAATATTACACTTTTAGAGTGGTAGACAAAGCAATGATGAACAATTGAATCTAAGACCAAAATGAAATTGAATTAGTCAAATGGGTTGTCTCAAATTTTAGCAATAACAGAGCTTACAGTGAATAATTACCAAAAATATAAATCCTACTATATTAATAAAGTGTAAAAATGCATGACAACTTATCTGCGGCTCTCCAGGCGTGAATCTACACGTTCCAGTATGCTATAACTGCATAGATACCTGACAAAGCCTGCTGGGAGTAGTATATTTAGAGCACCTGAAGAAAAACAGGTTGACCTTGCCTGATGTAAGCAAATGATACATATGCCTGTTGTCAGCTAATGATACACATGCTTTGAGTAGTAGTTCCAGAACACCTGGAGAACAACATGTTGACCCTGAATGATGTAAGCTAATGATACACATGCCATGCATCTTTTGAATGTACATAATGTACTCCTATGGGAGAATAAAAGATATAGGACCAGATCCAGAGTTTTAAAATTAAATGGAGAACATGTGGAAATTTACACATGGACAAAACTATGTTGAATTTCAGAGAGAGTCAATTATATTTCATTCTAATACTATTAATTTTGCTTTTTGTACACTGATACTATCTTAGACTTGGGCTAGGAAACATCACTACTCAACCCTAATACTTTTTGCCACAGATGAAATGTTTTTCCCTGTGCAATTAATTTTTTTGACTAGATGTAAATTTTCATGTTTTCTCTTATTTTCAAACTCTCAATCTTGTTGACAGTTTATAAACAGTAGTGTTGTTGAAACAAAAACAAAATCAAAACAATATCTATTCATCTATCCATACCTTCCATGTGTCCCAATTACAGCGGACAGTCCAGATTTCGGGGGACTGTCCTGCTGTACTGCCCACCTCACAACTTTTCCTGAGAGATCAGACTCTTGGGACAAAGTTGTTTGTTTGGTTTTTTCTTGTAATGCCCTTGCTGCTGTATATATGGCAGGACTTTACACATCACAGTACAGGTAATACAGGGCTCCTGTGGAGCCCTGTAGGACCAAACCTGTTACTTTGAATGGCAGTGACCTATCCTATGTGGTCACTGCCATTCAAGAAAGAAATTTGATCCTACAGGGCTCCTGTAAATTAAACCCCTCTTAAAAATGATTTACCTCGTCAAAATCATTAACTTTCTTATAACCGATAAGTTAATATTCACATCATCAAATGCATTGAATAGCCCCCTGGAAACCAATGACAGTTAACTGTTGTTTTAAAAAGTCCTTATGAACCATTTTTTACAAAGGATTTTTAATCCATTCAGCAGCACTGTTAATATCATCTAATATTTGTCCTTACATTATCTTTATTTATTCTGATAGGCGTTAAGTGCCTAACCCTAATCCTAATGGTACACCTGGGACAAATCCAGACCTAAGTGATAGTTACATAACATTGCGTAGCGTATTTACGCTAGCGTAGTTTCAATACACTCCTCTTGCTCGTACGTACTTTGGCCGTTTTACGCTTCCCAAACCCTACCTCAACTTTTCAAAGCGTAAGTACTGACGGATTCACGTACGTAACGGCCTAACCCGGCCCATACTGTGTGATTTAAATACCTCCCTCTGCCTACAAAGTGTAACCACGGGTGTCGCATGGATGCTTCCGCTCCTTTGTTTGTAGTTACACTGATGGTACGTACGTTAAGAGTTACATGGCATAGCATCTGCTGCGCGCATGCACAGTAAATACAAATAGACGATTTTACGTCAGCGGCTAGCGTAAAAACGCTAACGTACTTAGGTCTGGATCTACCCCCCTAACTTTAACCGTAATACAAAGATGATGTATTGTACTCTCTTGTCCGGGTTACATGGAACCTGGAAGTGTAGATCAGTCATCACAATCAAATCTTAAAATATCGAGCAGGCATCACAGTAGAGTGAAGTATCATTGAGCAGGTGTCACTGTCGAGCTGGCATCCTTAAGTGCAGTGGTGTCGAGCAGACATCCATTGGTAAGGTATGTGCATGACACTCGACTGTTTATCAGCAGGGACAGAGCAGAGAAGAAAGCATGGACAGAGCGTAGGAGAAAGCATGGACAGAGCATTGGAGAAAGCAGGACAAGGTAAGAAATATATATTTTTTCTGCAGTGATACATTGTGATGTCTGTTGTATCAATGTTAAATATGTCATTGTCGCTATAGCAGCTGAAAATGATATTGTATATAAATCACGTGCCAGGCCATGTTTTGTTTTTTGTGCAAATTCCCCATGCTTTGGGCACCTGCAGTTTAAATTGCCTTACAAACTGATCTGAAGCAACCTCTATCTTGGAAGTGTGTTTTAAAGCGTGTCTTGGATGGCAGCTGCGAGGGGGTGCTGTCTCAGAGAGGCTGTTTTGGAGACTTGGGGACCTCCGCAAGAGGTGAGCTCTCAGTTTAGAAAGATATTTGATATGTGATCCACAATTGGGACTCTAAAGTTTAGAGTTAGGACCACCTAACAGAGAAGCCTTGTAAGTGGCGGGTGGCTTAAACACACATGTCTGCAGATATTTGTAACTAATTCTCTGACTTTTATTTTAAAGATAGAAGATCTGGGTCACTGGGTAATGGCTAGAATGCCAGGCCGTGTTTTGTTTTTAGTGCAAATTCCCCATGCTTTGGGCACCTGCAGTATAAATTCCCTCACAAACTGATCTGAAGCAACCTCTATCTTGGAAGTGTATATAT
>WWET01003515.1:36771-50701 GCA_011038615.1 Limnodynastes dumerilii | reverse complement strand
GATTCCCCTGCCGGCAGGCTCCTTAGCAGCAGCATCCATACTACCTCCAAACTGTGCCGCTTCTCTGTTAGCCACATGCTCTGCCTGCAGGGTTCTTATGCCTTCTGCTGCTTGTGTCACTTCCTGGGTTGGGCCTGGGTTTGCTGGCCAATCACTGTGCAGCTGTCTCTATTTAGTCACCCTTTCACTTCTCCCAGGTGCTGGTTATAGAGTCTGTTCCTCAGTTCTGTGACCTGCTTCTTACTGTGTGCCTAGTGCTTCCAGCCTAGTGATCTGACCGTTGCCTGACCTACTTACCTGCCTTGAATCCTGCCCTAGCTCCCTTGTGTTTCCTGCCCAGGTTCTCACCCCTACCTTGTACTTACCTTCCCTGCAGTTTCTATCCTTACCTTGAGTGAATGTTTATGTTACCTCTTTGGAGGCACCGCTGTGTGCTTGAGTGTGTGATAGCCCTTGTACGCCATGTACCGTCTCGTGAACACTCTTCTGTCCCATGTGCTGCGTTAAGTGTTCTGTGTTGTCCGTTACAGTCCGGTCGCTTCTGGACTACTACTCCCACTATCTATAAACTACTCCCGTCCCTCCTGTCTGGTGTACACTCCTGGTGTTTCTCTCCTTTCCTCGAGTCTGGTTCACCGGGGTCCGTCCAGGCTATCAGGCCGCTGCCAAGCCCATCCCCACCATCAGGGGTACTGGTGAAGACCCCCTGGATAGTAAAGTCTCCGGTCTCCGGAAACCTACTCGTTCACTCTGCCTGTCTCCTTAGTGGTCACCTCGGTTCTCACCGGGTAATCCCGGGGTACCACAAATACCCTCTCTTTGACCCCTCCGGTTCTAACCAGGTAAACCCGGAGTGTCATAACACACATCCATAAAGCTGCTCTAAATTCTCTGCATGGATCTACGTCCATCTGAACACAGATCCCCACAGGGATTAGGTGTGCTGATGTCTTGGAACACCCTTCCCGCACAGATCTCCTAGGTCCTACTTAGTTCCGTATGCAAGGAGATCCGTTATGGAACATCTGGTGTGTGCATGCATGGTGCCAGAAAATTGCCTAACTTACGCAACCAGCTTGCGGAAGTCGGGTGACCTACAAAGATCAGGATTAGGTCTTGTGTCAGCAATTTGGCTGCTTACATATATACATACATACATACATACAGCACTGTCACTAAGATATGGCCCCTCTAGAAGGTATAGTTAGACGCACATATAAAGACAAACCACAAACTTTAAATCCAATGAAAAAAGGAGAAGACTGCTTTAAAGAAGTGAAAAATGTGATCTTACCTCACTACCATTACTTATATGTCATTTATATAGTTCTATATATTGGAGTTATTGGGGGTAGGGGGTTTAAAATTTTCTTGTACATTATAATCCTCACAAAATGGCCACTTGCTTATAAAATGTATAGAAAAAGGGACGCGCTATGGATATATCCCAACAAGGTTTTTTTTAAATCAATTTATAACACTAAATTGCACATGTACAATTATATAAAGATATCTAAAAATTCACAGATAACACAGCACATAACAGTACTCAGGGGCCTCATACAGTATACAGCCTGTCGACAAGACTAATATATAGAGCAGAAGCCCTGGTTATATAGCACTTTCAGACAACTCGACAACGATTTAGATATAATGCCTGTTATCCGTATGCTATATCTAAATAAGTACGGTTGCCATTGTTAATATGGATCTACAAGTTTATCCACAATATAGGCTTACTTGGGATATGGGCTTACTTCCGTTCTGGAATACTCCAAGGAGAGTTCCTCTGCTGTGTAGTCTAGAAACAATCTTCCAGTTCTAAAGTGGCTCTGTTATTGTCAGAAACGACAATCATACTTAACCACTATAAAGGTTAGTATCTCATAAGCTGAAAGGCTGTAAAGTGCTGTGTATAATATTTAAAAAGTCCTTTTTATGCGTTGCTCCTGAAATATGTTTCATCAGAAAGTCTTGGTGGGTCTGTGTTCCCACCTTTAAATAGAGAGCCTAATTAAATATCCTAATCACCTGTAGGAGGGGTCATCTTACACATCTATCTAATCTATATCTAACTAAAAAACTCAACAGATGTTTATAGCACAAACAGGGGTACATTAATATCATAGTAGATATGTATTAATAAGAGTGATTTATTTATCCCATTATATACTTTTATCACTCATATTGTTTTAATCTAACCGATCTGACATCTAAGCAACATAATCATATAATATAATATAATAAAATAGTATATTCTTTCTAACATAGTTTTGGTATTCTTTTCAGGCAATTTATCTCACTACACCATGATCTAACTCTATCATCTCACTCATTCCTATGGGTGTTAATGTATCAAGTTTAAATGTCCAATAAACTTCTCAGTTGCACAATGTGACAAATCTATCCCCACCCCTTGCTGTTGCTTTAACCTGTTCATTGGCCATAAAACAAATCACATGAAAATCTCCCCCATGCATTTTCTGGATGTGTCAGGAAACGGAATGCATCATATTCCCCTTAAGTATATTTGTACTGTGCTCTTGAAATCTCACACCTACTTTCCTAATTATGCGCCCAACATACATTTTCCCATAATTCTATCATTCTTTCTCTAATGCTGCGTTCAGATTGCCACTGCCTAAAAAGCCAGCTTTTTAGGCAGATACAATTCATTCTCCCACATTGAAAAAAGCCTACAGGTTTTATTAGCTGCCATTATTCAGATATACTATTAGATACATTTTTTTTTTAGAAAACTATGGACTAAATTTGAGCTTTTCAAAAAATTATTCTAGGATGAGCTTCCGGCACTGATTTTAGTGTACAATACAACTGTAGAATAGAATAATTATTTTTTTATTTTATTTAAATTTGGTGTGAATATGATGTATATTGAGTGATAAATAATAAATTATGATCCGTCTCCTGTTCAAGTGATTTCCCCATCCTTTTTTATTGTTCATGTGTAATAATTCCTCCCTTTCTGTATTAAGTGCACACACGTATGCTTTTTTCTATAATATTTTCTGGATATTTTTGTGCCCTAAATGACTCTTTTAATTTACAGCTTTGGGTGATAAATTCTTCTACTGGTGAACAGTTCCTCCTATACCTGAAGAACTGCCCTACCGTCATTCTATTGTCATTCCAACTTTTCTTGTGATTACCCTGGTAATGTAGAGAATAATGAGTATTGATATCTTTAGAAAAGTTGGAGGTCAATAATCGGTCTCCTACAATACTAACAGTGATATCTAAAAAATGTATTGTTTCTCTACTGTACTGAGACGTGAATCTTAAACCATATACATTTTGAGAAATATAACTAAGCAAATCTGCAACTAAAGAAGCGTCCCCATCCCAAACAAGAACAAATCATCTATGAAACAGCTAAAGGAAAAGAGATCCGCCCCAAACGGACCGTTCCAAATATACTGATGTTCAAATGCGCCCATAAAAATGCTTGCATAGCTTGGAGCGAATCTCGTTCCCATGGCCACTCCTTTCCGCTGTAAATAATAAACACTCTCAAATATAAAATAATTATGTTTCAAAATAAAATGTATAACTTTGACCAAAAATGCAGTTAAAAATTCTGGTAGACTGTTATCTCCAGCCAATATACGCCTAATAACATCTATTCCTTTCATGATTAATATTAGAGTAAAATTACTCAACATCACAGGACATAAGTATGTATTAGTCTTTCCACTGTATCCCTTTAATTTTATGAAGAAAATCCCCAGATGTGTGGCTGGAGATAGCAGTCTACATAATGTGACAAATTACTTGTCAGAGACCTTATCCCTGATATAATTGTCTGAATTGGGGGGGGGGCTGTTATGTAAAAGGGGCTGGGCATTTAAATTAGGGCTCTGGGTGGGAGAAGCCCCATTATGACAAGGACTGTGGCCGTAAGTCATAAATGTTAAGGTAGGAATTTGGACACGTAAGTGTCCAGATTTTACTACCTTTAGTGGGGCGTGCACTCCCCACTAAAATGGCGTCCGTCATGATCTTGGGTGCCCGAAGGTCTGGACCTGGCCCATGCTCTTACAGAGAACTGTAAAACCATCCTTATTGTACAGGTGTATGAAACAATCAGTGAATAGATAAAATATATTTCTATAAATAACAAAATAACTTAATTTCATTTGAAAAAGTGGCTTGTTAGGTGAGTCTGCCCTAGATCTCTAGCTTGTGTAGTGCCAAAACCTATGCATTACCTCGCAGAATTATTGTGTTATGAGATATTTCAGAATACCCGCCTTTTAGGAGCAGAATTTGGACATAACCAGAATGCAGTGTTAATTTTTTCTTAATAGTTCAGGTTAAGAAAAAAGCGCTAACATATGTAACAAAGCGGCATACAGTAAAAAAGGCAGATTAAAATAATTCCTTAAAAAATGAATAATAAATAAAACAAAGTCCCGAAAAGAATCCAATAGGAGTACCAGTCCAAGTCCTTTGTATCTTAAAAGAAACTTTTTCCCATATATCCAGATTTTGGTTAAAAATCCAGGGAGTACATGTGGGAAAAAGGAAAATAAAAAACAAATGTGAATTCTCAAATATCAGAAAGATCATGAAATGAAGGCCACCCACTGGGTAATGTAATTATCACTAAAACCAATGAGGGAATAAAATAACTTTACTGATACATATTATAAATTATAAAATAAATTCACATAAACAACATACAAATTAAAAATATCAATAAATATAGTGAAGAAATAGATTCTCCTACCAAGGGGAGACAAGAGTCCTGGAATCTGACTGGATACTAAAAGGACGTCCAAACCAGCCTGAGATGGAAAAAGGATTCTGGATTTAGTCACCGCAAAGGAAAAGGATTCTCTATAGTACCTGGAAACTTAACATGTACCTCTTCTACATCCTTGTCCCGTTTCTCTCCTTCTCTTGGGTGTATCCAGGTATAATGGCTGATATCTGTTCCCCAACTATATCAGGGTTTCTAGCTCTAAAACATTTTTTATGGGCGTTTTCAAAGTATATTTGCAATGGTACGTTTAAAGCGAGTCTTGTTCCCTATGGCCGTTTCTTAGATGATTTGTTTTTTTGTTTGGGATGGGGACACTTCTTCAGTTGTAGATTTTCTTAGTTACATTAATAAACATTCATATGTGTTAAGATTCACATCTAATTACAGTAGAAAGAGAATACATTTTTTAGATATCACTGTTAATATTGTAGGAGACGGATTATTGACCTCCAACTTTTCTAAAGATATTGATACTCATTATTCTCTTCATTACCAGGGTAATCACAAGAAAAGTTGGAAGGACAATATACCGGTAGAGTAGTTCTTCAAGTATAGGAGGAACTGTTCATCAGTAGAAGAATTTATCACCCAAAGTTGTAAATTAAAAGAGTTATTTAGAGAACAAAAATACCCAGAAGATATTATAGAAAAAGCATATGTGTTTGTAGGGCCAGATTAAGGTCTGTGGGGGCCCCTGGGCAACTAAATTGTGGTGGCCCCTGCTACACATTAACATATATATATTATCCTTTATCAGTTCATTTACCATTATATTAACCCATGCTTTCCTCTCCTACCCTCCTCCCAGCCTAAGTGCCTCTTTCTGTGTGTCCAATCAGCCTTATTGCTCTCTCCTTTTGTGTCCAGTCACCCTTATAGTTACCTTCTGTTTGTCCAACCAGCTTTATTGCCCCTCCTTCTGTGTTCAGTCAGCTTTATACCCCCTCTTTCTGCATTTTCAACCAACCTTATTGCCCCTTTCTTCTGTGTCCATCTAGTCTTATTGCCCCCCTCTTTGTATCCAGTCAATCTTATTGCCACCCATCCTTACTGCCTCTCCTTCTGTGTTTATTCAGCCTTAATGCCCCCTCCTTCTGTGTCCAGACAACCTTATGGACCCCCCTCTTTATTTGTGTCCAGCCAGCCTTATTGGCCTCTTCCTTCTGCCCATACACTAACCTTTGTGCCCCTTCCTTCTGTGTCCATTTACCCTTATTGCCCCCCTCTTGGTGACCATTCAGCCTTATTGCCCCTTAAAAAAAACTTACCTTTGCTGCCTCTCCTCCGGATCTGTCCTCGGCGCTGCGTGCTCTGCAGAACTATGATGCTCACATGACCTTAGGTCACGTGGCGTCTTGTGAGCAGAGCCGCGGCTGTGCATAGCACAGCCAGCTCTGTTCAGGCAGGGAGCAGGAGCGCTATGTGAAGGCTCCCCCCCCTTGCTCCCTCCCAGCCTGTTCCTTTGCTCCCCCCCAGCCTGTTCATACCGTTACAGTGCAAGAGGATGGATGTCAGTGATTAAGCACAGTATCGCAGCTGCCGGAATATGACGGTGGCTGAATACACTGTGCTTAAGAGGAGGGTCACTGACATCCTTCCTTTTGCACTTCTCTTTGTGGGGGCCCTTTGTGTGTGGTGGCCCCGAGACGACCGCCCCGATTGCCACCTGGTTAATCCGGCCCTGTATGTATGCGCTTAACACAGAAAGGAATGAATTATTACACACGAACAATAAAAAAGACATGGGGAAATCACTTGAACAGAAGAAGGATCATAATTTATTATTTATCACTCAATATATAATGTAATATAATCATATTCACACCAAATTAAAAGAATTTTGAAAAATAATTATTCCATTCTACAGTTGGATAGTACACTAAAACCAGTGTCGGAAGATCACCCTGGAATAATATTTAGAAAAGCTAAAAATTTAAGAGACAATTTAGTCCATAATTTTCTAAAAAAAGAAAATGTATCGGAGCCACTTTAGAACTGGAAGATCATTTCTAGGCTACACAGCAGGGGAACTCTCCTTGGAGTATACCGTAACGGATCAGGAGTGGACCATTACAGTGCCTATTGGTGGGAAACGCCCCCCCGGGAGTAAGCCAAGTATACTGGTATCATCTGGCGGGATAATAAAAGGAGGGTTGAAAGGTGGGGGGGGGTGGGGGGGGGGGGGGGGGGTTATTACCCTTCTGAGTCTGCTAAACATAATCAAGAGGCACCCGTTATTGAGCCTGCTAAGCTCAATTAAGAAGCACCTGATATTTAGACTGCGCATAGGGTTAGTGAAAAAGCACTTTTACCAACTGAATACATCGCAGCACTGAATTTCTTGAGTATAAAGGTGTACACAAGATCCATGTAATGGTTGGATGCTGGTGATTTATGATCATTGAAGCCACAACAGTGGTAAGACTGTACATGTATTGAGGGTTCAAAATGGAACTTTGCGGTAGTGCATCAGTACTAATGTCAAACTGTAGCTAATTATTTGATTGCTAGCTGGCTAATATCTTTATAGACTTTGTCAATAATCCCAAGTAAGCCCATATCGTCGATAACCTTGGAGATCCGTACTAACAACAGCAACAATACTTATTAAGAGAATATTGGATTAATAGCGTACTGATAACAAGTATTATATCTAAATCATTCTGAAGTTTTCTGAACGTGCTTTATAACCGGGGCTGCTGCTCTATATATTAGTCTTGTTGACAGACTGTATACTGTAGGGGCCCCAGAGTTATTACTGTTATGTGCTGTGTTATCTGTACATTTTTTGATATCTATGTATAACTATGTGCAATTTAGTGTTATAAATTGATTTTATTAAAACCTTGTTGTGATATATCCATAGAGCGTCCCTTTTTCTATATTTTTTGTTTCTGGCTATAGGTACTAGTGGTATTAAAAATATTGTTGAGAACACCATTGCATTATACAGTCTCTTGCTAGGCACTGGAATCCTATTTGAACAGGGCCAGATTAACAATGGGCTTAATGGGACTACAGCCCCAGGCCTCCATCTAAAAATAGGCCCACACCGCAAATCTCCAGCCCTTCCACTGCAGTGCATAAGGATGAACTCCTCCAAAGCGTACTATATAGTGTAGGCCCTCGATAATTTTCAGCCCCAGGCCCACATGGCCCTCAATCCGGCCCTGTATTTGAAGAGTTATTCTTCAGATATAATCTATTTATTATGGTTATAAAATGGTACATTTTATTTAGTAGCTCTCATACTGTATAAAAGACCGACCCCTCTACTTCAGTAACCATGGATTCTTGTACTCAGATTCTGAACATGGTAAAAGAGATTACCACAGCTATTGGAATCTAAAGTAAAGAGCATACAGTAGTTTAAATGTGCTATCGGTATATTACATTTCTCAGCTCATATAATGTATCATTTATAATTGGTTTTGTATGCTTATCCATTTACAAGCAGGTTTGGCTGTCTAAGACATGACCCAGGTTCTTAAAAAGCAAAGGGAAAAGTGTGCCTGTATTATCAGTTGTGTTATTTTCCATCAATAATAAATAAATGCTTCCTTAATGCGTCCTTCATAATAGCAGAATGAAAAACATAAATAATAAATGAAGTATAAATTGGTGATGAACAAACTACTTAGCTTAATGGATACACATGATTTACTTTTTGCTTGACATGTCAAAGTCAAAGCTTCTGACATAATCCCACCTAAACAAAGCTACAACCCAACGTTGTCATTTACTATCAGCACTTTTATGATTATTAGCTCAAAATATTTTTTGAATTGTGGTCCTATTAGAGACACTCATTTTTACAGTTTCACTTGCAGCAATATAATGCCCTATTTTAGCAATGTTAGATGTGCAGCGGATTGTGACTTTTGTCCCACCCAATGACAAAGAAGCAGGATTCTGCACATATTTGTAATGATGGTAACCTCCACCGCATTAACACTTGTTGGTGTGTTTGTTATTTTTCCTTGTCATATTTCAAGCAATTGTTTTGCGCTATGAATGCGTCAATGTTGCATGGATACAAATAGCGAGTATATTGAAGTTCTGCAGTGACATGGGATACTGAAAGATGTTAGTTTTATTGAAACACTCTTTTCAGTCAGCAAGGTCACTTGTGGCAATAATCCGCTCATTAGAGGTGTAATCCATCACTCAAGTAATATCAATTTGGTGCCAGGGTTTTAATGCAGGTTTTACTAATCATTAGCGGCAGTTTGTCAACTGTATAATTCACATGGGATTTTGGCTATGCATGATTTAGCAGATGACCCCTGACCTCGGCTGAGTAAGAAGCTTGCCTTAGAGGCAAAATCAAGAGGGACAATAAGCAGCTCTCACTCAAGAACAATTGTTATGCCTAACAGCATGACTATCATTTTAAAAGGGAAAGGAGAAAAATCTGTGTGCTGAATAATTAAGGCTTAAAATTCACCTGAGACCCTAGATTTGGACCGAGGCAAAACTTTATCCTTTGTGAGTTATATGGGCATGGCAATAACTCTATATTATATCAAAATAATTCAGTCATTTATAATAATATTTATGTATCAATGTCTATTTTTAATTTAGACAACTATTAATAATGTTATGATTTTGTTGTCATGTGTTCTAATTTGTTGGAATATAGGCTAAAATATTTAAAAATGCAGTATTAAGTGTATTTTAATTGCTGGCACATCAGTGCAGGCAACTATTGCGGCTATATTTAAGCTTTTAAATAACATCATTCTGATATTCATATGCTATTAGCTAACTAAATTTTACTTTATTCCAATTAGTTGTGCTCAGCAAAAGATTTGCCAAATGTTGCAAGCACCAGCGATCATTTGATAAAAGACACATAAAGATTTAGATGAAGAAGGGAAGATTAAACTGTAAAACATCTTGTTGGAATTAAAAAAAAATTAGGCGATGTAATTTGATTGGTATAATTGATATAATATAAACTGGATGTTGCTTCATTTGCATGCTCTCTGCTTGCTAATGTCTAAAAAAATAAATAATATGCCTTTAGGAAAGAAAATAACATGAAATTATGCTGTAGATACTGCAGTGTTTTCTTGATAGTCTGCTGGATATATGCTAATCAGAAGCCAGTGGGATAAGATTTCAACACTTACTACAACATACACTGCCTTGATATTCTCAATGGACAGTGGTGATTAGGAGGCTGCCTTGTACAATATCACAGTAATAATTCATTAACTAGCAATAATGAGTGATGCATAAGGATTGTGGAACCCTCTCCACTTACAGCCCCAGTCTGTTTTTCTTCAATTTTTTAAATCCTTTGTCAATTATTTTTCTCATCACAGTTATCCTTTTGAACAGTCCCTAGTTGTGCTAGGCTTGCTAAAGAGAAAAAAATAATCACAGACTAAGAAAGGCCTCAAAGCCGGAGCATCCCGAAGAAGATGCAAAGAAAACAGTATCATCTAAAAATATGTTTATGTTTTTAATCTGGAGAGTAGTCATCAATAATTACCAAACAAACTGTATTATTCTATTAATTTATATTTTATGTTTACCTATAGGGATTGCAACATTGTTTTTTTTGTTTTTTTTTTATAAAAAGAATAGATAGATAGATAGATAGATAGATAGATAGATAGATAGATAGATAGATAGATAGATAGAGAGATATAAAAAAAAAAGTGGAAACCCTGTGTCACATGTCATTAATCTCCTACATCCTAAGTTCTTTTAACCTTTAGTGTAACAGTTTTCTAGCCCACTGGCTGTGTGTTAGTGCTAGTGCTCTTTATAGGGATGGAGGTGGGGCTTGATGATGCAATTTGCATCATCAAGTCCATCCATGTCCCTAGCAACACTAGTAAACTAGTGTTGCCAGGCAGCGGGGCAGGACTTGAGGCCGTGGTTCAAGGTCCCTTGTGGAAGATTTACTGGCTCTCCCGGGATACCAGTAGAACTGCCCGAATTTCAGGAGTCTCCCAGACATTCCAGGAGAGTTGGCAACTATTGTCTATGACTTCACCAGTACCTCATGAACCTAGTAAAATAAAATTCTCTACAGATGTTTTGTTGTGTTTTTATGTTATGATGATATATTTCAGCATATTACAATAATACATTACAGTGATAGAGGATAAGCAAATACTAGAAGTAGTTATAGCAGCACGGTGGCTCAGTGAGTAACACTTGTGGAACACTGCACTGAGGTCATGAGTTTGATTAATGGCCTAGGCCTTTTCTGTGTGGAGTTTGTATGTTCTCCCCGTGTCTTTGTGGGTTTCCTCTGGGTGCTCCGGTTTCCTCCCACACTCCAAAAATATGCTGGTAGGTTAATTGACTGTTGAATAAATTAGTGAGTGTGTGTGTGTGTCTGTGTTAGGGAACTTAGAATGTAGCTTGAGTCGTTACCATTGCTTCAATTAGTGCTGACACTCAGGTTCTCATGTAGAGTTGAGTTTTCACATATTCAAATAATATGCCCAGAAAGAATAGATACACACATGTGTGCAATGATGAGTTGTAAGCAGGCTAAACATATGCCACCTTACAGTCAAAGGGCGACATGTGGTGCTCTGAATGGTTCTGGTATGTGTATGCAAGTTAAGGTGAAAAATGTGCAATTTTACCACTTTTAAATATACTGGGGCAAATCCTGATCTGCACCAATTTGCAGAATTGCAAAATAGGTGATCTACGTGACGCATTTATAATGCGTGTAGTCTGCTTTTAAATTCAGCTGTATCTCCTTGATACTTCCAGTTTGGATAAGGTTACAATTGCATTCAATAACAGAATTTCTTTAACTTTCTTTTATTGAAGCAGCAGATAAACAGTACAGGCATTAGCATGAAAAATACAGAGGCTGCTATGGTATTTTTCAATCTGTACAACAAGGTAGCAGAAAAACAATATGTAATAATAATGGTAAAAGAGAGCGGGGGGAGATCACCAAGCAAAAAAATTATGGGATTGAATGTATTGTTGGAGACACATACAGGGCGGTTAAACCAAAGGCAAATGCAGGAAGAATCTCACGTTCCAATGGGTTGTAAGTTTACTCCCCAAGGGGGCTAGGCCGGAGATTGTAGATTGAACCAAGGTGACCACACTTTGTAATAGGCTTCCTCTGTACCTCTCATGTAGGCCGTCATTCTTTCCATGCCTGCGACAAACCATATATATGAAGTCAGGGACTGGCTGCTTCCAGGCCTTGGCAATGAGACATTTGGCCGCAGCCAAGACACGAGAGGCCAATTTGCGGGAGGAAGCCTCAGTGTCAGGGATAGGGTAACATAGTAGAAAGATCCAAGGGGTTTTAGGGGGCGCAATAACAGAATTTCATGAAAAGTTGTGCATGACAGGGGAGCAGAGATGTGTTATTACATTTTTACAGAAATGCGTTCATGTAACGTCCCTTTCCTGTCTTACATTTTAATCATTACCACCAAAACCACACAATATTTTGTTACGTTTTTTTGAAACCTTGATAATATTGTGTATTGTGTTAGGTAAAATAAGTGAGCTGGATCATACTACCTAAATGTAACATTATGTAATGTTTGTGAAAAATGTGTCTGTGTACCAATCACTGTCACATTTGTCAGATATGTAACTTTAACCTTAAAAACCACATTTAATATATAACCACATTTAAAACCACATTTTCAATATATCACACATTAAAAACACACCAAAAATAAGTTTATTTTCTAAACTTTTTTAAAACCTTTTTTATTTGTTTTATTAGAAATCATATAAAATAAAGTAAAAACTAAATTAAGATTTTCCACCTATATGCTCTCAGCATTACTATTATGTAAGCAATTGTGTGAAGAGTGTAATTATTAATGATTTGGAGCAGGCGATAAAGAAGGGCACCAGAGGATGCAGTAACCATTTAGGAATTCCTGTAAATGAAGAAAGAGAAAAGAACATACGTACATAGGTAACAGAAATAGTTGCAAGCAAAAAGACTTTTCATTACTGCAACATTTTTGACTATACAATTTAAATTTTTTTACCACAGGCCGATGGGGCAGAGACAGAAGGTTCAGCATTGATAAGTTGTAGTCCTGAAAAACACAAGTGAAAGAATAAGAAAAGTTGTGTGTGCAATAAAAATATTTTTAAAACCTGTTAATACACACAAAAATGCTCTTTATGAACAGATTAATACAGGTACTTCAGTGTCTGCATCACCAAATTTGACCACAAAGGTCATGCAGGAGGTCAGGCTGTCAGAGATGCAAATCGCTCCTCCACCGAATCTCAGGTACTGAGAGTGAATATGATGATTCCTGTGATAAAAACAGAATGGAAGTTGCTCAATCAATTTATAGGTATATGTTAAACAGGTGCGTGAAAGGCAGGGGGTTAATCTGCTTGCCACAGAAACAAAAGGAAAAAATAGCCCCAGCACACTGCCATAAACCAGTAACAAACTCTACTGTTCTATCTGTAAAATAAAACACAGAAATGTTCGTTACACATATTTGATCAAATATGGGATAAGCCACCAGCCACCGTCAAGGCCTTTCTGTATATGGTGGTCCTAACTCTAAAATTGAGAGTCCCAATGTTGGGTCTCATATATATGTTTATAAATTGAGAGCCAACTTACCTAGGAGACACCCCTTAAAGTCTCCAAAATGGCTGCTGTGAAACAGCTCTCCCTCTCAGCAACTGCTCCCAGACATGCCCACAAACAGAATAAAAACAGATGATTCCTGTGATGTCCAAGGCCTTGGGCATCCATCAGAAGAATAAGGATTCACAATTAAGTTCTATTGAATCTGTCATAGAGGATTTTGAAGTGTGCATGAGATTTTTAGGCACTTCTAGTCAGCAGATTTATAGTGTAAAATAAATGTCTGTTGTTAATCTTAGCAAATTAACAACAGACATTGACTGGGAAGAATGCTTATCATCTATTCAGGTGACACCTGCTTGGATTGGGCCTTATCATGTCAATATCTCAGGGTTGCCGACTCTCCCGGAATCTCCGGGAGACTCCCGAAATTCGGGCAGTACTCCCGGTATCCCGGGAGAGCCAGCAAATCTCCTGCAAGTGACTTGAGGCCCGTGGTTTCACTGAAACCACGGCCTCAAGTCCTGCCCCCCTGCCTAGCAACACTAGTATACTAGTGTTGCTAGGCA
>WWET01003514.1:136553-156512 GCA_011038615.1 Limnodynastes dumerilii | reverse complement strand
GTCAAAAGCAACAACAAAAAAGAAGCAAATCTGCACCTTTGTAAAACCAAATATACCAGTAAATTGAAATTGTCCAAACCAAATTAGCTTTGAAAAGTGACATTTCATCTATCTCAACTCCCTGCATCCAACACAAATAAAGCAAATAAGTGCCCACCGCCATATGACAATATGCAGATTTGCTCCTTTATTGTCAACCCAAATGTAATATATAGCGCTAGTGGCAGTGGAAGCCAAAGGTCAGTTCTAGGAATGGCAACCAAAAATAAGTGCTATTTCATGTCATCATAGAAGGGCAACCAAATCTCATTTGAAGATGAAGAATCTATTTACTTCATATCGCTTCTACTCATATATGTATTTCTATATATACGGATATTAAGAAGAAAATATCAAAATATAGAAATGTCCCAGACGTATAAGAAAAATGCCTGTAATATTACACATGCCATGTACTAAACAATGTGTTTCTGTACTAGATCCATGTGCTCCTGATCCTTGCCAGCAACAAAACCAAGGAAAGAGTAGCTATGGCCAAGGAGGATATGGAGGTGGAGTAAAGAAGTGAAGATCAGGAAAAACTCCTTCCACTCGAATTAACCTCAGAATTTTACATACTGAATGAAATATGTCTATTCTTGTCTGTACATTAGAAGATCTTATCGTATCTTAAAAATATCCTTTTTCTCCTATTAAATAAATTTACCTGATTAACTTATCTTGGTGTCTGTGTTGATATATTTACATGTCAAAGTACCAACATAATTTTCAGTTTTTCATGAGGAGGGAACACACTTCACCCATCCTGATAATGCACAGCCCCACAGTGTATAATAAAGTGTGTGGAAGCTCACTGTGTCAGTTTAGTTATATAGTTAGGCTACGCTACTAGTCCCATAAAATATAAATAGGATTGCATGTTAAATAGCCAAATTGAGCTGAGCAACTATCATTTTCTATACATTGTATTTCTGAACAGAAAGTGCATTGGAGTTCTATTCATAGATACTAAATGTTCCAGACTGGGTCACAAGAGTTCATGTGGCTATGAATAGAACTACAAAACCAATTTTATTTACAAGCACTGCAGCAAACCTGAACAGGTAAAACTAGTGTCCCCCACCATGAATTTGACTAGTCTCAGGCTAATTATCACCAAAGCTGGTTCCCCTATGAGAGTTAGACCCCCAAAATCTATGTTGGCCCTTCTCTTAGCTATGTTTTTCCAAGTGTCCATAGCATAAAAGCTCCCAAAACCTGTTGCTGGTGGGTTGTGTGGTTGGTGAATACATTTTTTTGTGGAACTACATGTGTCTTAGAACTTTTCGCAAATCTGTGCAAAATTATTGGAATTTGAGCATTAAGGACCATATTCAGACTTAAGAGTGCTTTAAGAATGCACAGGATAGGAAAAGCCTGCACTTATGTGGCAAGTGCACTCCCATGACGCTCCCCTCTGATGGATGGAATTTATCTGACCTCCGCATCCCATAGCTCTACCTTAACTTCTCTGTTGTTGGCGGACATAGCCAACGTACGTGCGGAAGTGCCTTATCCAGCCCATACTGTACAATTTAAATGCCCCCCCATCCACATATGTATTCTTCCACGAAAGGAATATTGGCCCAGATCCCGGGCTATGGACGACAGTGGAATTACGTACATGTCGTACGTAATTCTCCTGTTACGACACTGTAAATGCTGCACATCTTTAAGACTGTCTCCACTCAAACACTGTGAGTCTGGCTGCCATGCTCGATGCTATGTTCTATGACTTATGTCAGTGTCTCCAGAGAGCCCTTACAGCTCCACAGCGTAGTACACTGCATTGGGATTTGATTTATTTCAGGTTGAAGTAAACGTTTGTGTCTATTTCCACCCCTTTGATCCTTTTATATATATTCTATAGCTTTATATATTCTATAGAATCAGGTATTGCTTTAAACTAAGGGAACTAACTTGGAGATTGATTAAAAGTTAATTAGCTCCCAAGTGATTGCTGAGAAGTAGGGCATGTTATTTTAGTTTAGATATAGAATGGTGAATATATACTTTGTAGGGGACTATTCGTTATTTACGATATAAGATATTGTAGCTATGATGACAGTCTGCAGCGGGTGTATGTGCCTATCTGTGCTGCCCAATGACATGTGGCGCTCATTGTAAAATGACCTAATAGGTCATGAGACACATGGAATCGTATTTATGTTCAGAGTGTCTAGGCAACAGACACACCTCCTGACGAAGTCACATATCGTGACGAAACGCGTAGAACCGGGACTTGCTGTTTTGCCTAGATATACTGCTTATTGTCTAAGGCTGCTAATCCTTGACTCTTAAGTGTGGGAGCTATTTACGGTATGCATGATAATTGTTTTTATCTGTGTTTTTAAATAAAACTTTGTTCTACACTATGGAGCGCCCCTTCTCTTACTTCCGTTATAGATACTGTGTGAACCTGCAGTGAAGAGTCCATTACTAAAAGGGGGAAGACACAGTCTTGTAAAGATCTAGTTTTGGAATATAGATCTATACCAGTTTTACTGTGAGCTACCAATTGTAATTAGACACGGCTAGTTGAGCGCACCTAACCTTTATTTGTACTAATATACAGTATATAGTATATACCCTCCATTCGAAAGGAAGGGTTAGAGTTAGGGTAATGGAAGGGCAGGGTTAGGGTTAGAACCTTAGATAGATAGATAGATAGATAGATAGATAGATAGATAGATAGATAGATAGATAGATAGATAGATAGACAAATAGACCTGTTTGCAAGTGTGTGTAGATATATAGCTTAATATAAAAAGAAAGAGTTATATATCTACACATACATAACACACATGCATTGCGCTCATACAAAACACATAGATACATATTTAGCCTTAATGCAGGCCTATAGCAAAATGCACCAGTGCTCGAAGTGGGGTCTGGAAATTTCAGCACCAGGTGTGTCTTGAGTTTGGCAAAGTAAACAGGTCAACAATGAGTAATCACATTGTGTACATGTCATGTGATTTCTACACTGAACACTTCATGTTTAATTAAATGATCTGGTTACCGCTAGGGAAAAACAATGATAGCTCCCCCATAGGGCCATTTTTTAGGGGCGGATGACCCTTATTGTCCCCTCCTTTTGTTTGTCCAACCAACCTTATTGCCCCTCCTTTTGTGTGCCCAGACAGCCTTATTTCACATTCCTTCTGTATGTCCAACCAGCCTTATTGTCCTTCCTTCGTTGTGGCCAGCCAGTCTTATTGCCCCTCCTTTTTTGTCCATCCAGCCTTATTGCCCTCTCTTTATTTGTGTCCAGTCACCCTTATTGTCCCCTCCTTCAGTTTTTTTTGTCCAACCAGCCTTATTGCCCTCCTTCTTTGTCCAGCCAGCCTTATTGCCCCCTTTTTATTTGTGTCCAGTCAGCCTTATTGTCCCCACATTCAGTTTTTTTGTCCAACCAGCATTATTGCCAATCATTTTGTGTGCCCAGCCAGCCTTATTGCCCCTCCTTCTTTTGCCCAGCCAGCCATATTGCCCCCTCTTTGTGTCCAGCCAATCTTTATGTGTGTCCAGTCAGCCTTATTGTGCCCTCCTTCTGTTTGTCCTACCAACCTTATTACCCCTCATTTTGTGTGCCCAGCCAGCCTTATTGCCCCTCCTTCTTTTGTCCAGCCAGCCATATTGCCCCCTCTTTGTGTCCAGCCAATCTTTATGTGTATCCAATCAGCATTATTGTCCCCTCCTTGCTTGTTCAAACAGTCTTATTGAGCCCTCTTTATGTTCAGCCAGTCTTATAGACCTTCTTTATGAGTGACCACCCAGTTATATTGCCCCCCTGTATCAAGACTGTGTCCACCCTTTAGTTTGCCCATCCTTATTGTCCCTCTTGTGTCCAGACAGCCATATTACAGCCCACTTTGTGTGCAGTCAGACTTATTGCTCCCTCCTTCAGTTTACCCAGTCTTATTGCCCCCTCTTTATGAGTGTCCACCCAGCCTTATTGCCCCTTCTGTGCCTAGCCAGCCTTATTGCTCCCCACCTTAGTTGTTTCCACCTAGTCTTATTGCTCCTCCTTCTGTTTCCAGCCAGAATTATTGCCCCTGTATATGTGTCCATTCAGCCCTATTGCCCTTTTTAATGTCTAGCTTCTCCCTCCCCCATTCCAAATCCCCATTCCCAAACTACTTTTTAAAGCAACTCTAATAAACTTACCTTTCCTGTGTCTTCCAGCTCTCTCCTCCGCAGCAAGCTCTCTGCAGTCTAAAGACGCTCACGTGACCGTAGGCACATTGAAGTCTGTGAGCGGTCCTCTGTGAGACTGCACTGAGTAAGAAGACAGCCGCTCATGGAATCTTAAAATTCTATGAGCAGCTGTATTCTTACTCAGAGCTGTCTCACAGTCAGTGCTTTAGAAGTGCCGATATGCCATACCGCCGCATACAGGCCCATTTCGAGCACTGAAATGCACATTGGCATCCCTCATTCCTTAGGAGTATTGGTGGGTCTGCATAACCTGACTGGTCCCTCTGACATAGCTCTCACCTATCTAGCATTGCAGATCCTTCCAATTTTAACAGGGACATTCAGGAGCTCCCTTGGGAGTGAAGCATGACAGAAGAATTTTTTTCCCTGGTGAAGAAAAACCCCTTCACAACAGTTAGCCAAATCAAGAACACTCTCCAGGAGGTAGGTGTATATGTGTCAAAGTCAACAATCAAGAGAAGACTTCACAAGAGTGAATATAGAGGGTTCACCACAAGATGTAAACCATTGGTGAGCCACAAAAACAGGAAGACCAGATTAGAGTTTGCCAAACAACATCTAAAAAAGCCATTACAGTTCTGGAACAACATCCTATGGACAGATGAGACAAAGATCAACTTGTACCAGAGTGATGGGAAGAGAAGAGTATGGAGAAGGAAAGGAACTGCTCATGATCCAAAACATACCACCTCATCAGTGAAGCATGGTGGTGGTAGTGTCATGGCGTGGGCATGTATGGCTGCCAATGGAACTGGTTTCCCATCCAATCAGAACCACACTACAGTCACTACTGTAATCAAAATTAGTAATATGCTCTATTTCTGTTTGTAAAGCTGTAGGGAGTAATGATTGATACCAAAATATAGTCTAACCTTGGTACTCTAAAGCAGTGTTCCCCAACCTCAGTCCTCAGGGACCACTAACTGTGCATATGACAGTGGTCTCACTTCTGGAGCACAGGTGTGTTCATTACTAACGTTCACATTTTAAAAGCTCCACAGGTGCTGCTTATTATAGCACTTGTGATTTTAAGGAAACCTAGAAAATATGGACTGTTAGTGGTCCCTGAGGACTGAGGTTGGGGAACACTGGTTTAGAACATCAAGATAGGCACTGAAAAATGAAAGGATTTGGGATGTCTTAATGTGTTTCTGTGTTACTAATTCACTTAAGTTTGCACTATAAACATTTTCTAAATTAAGGTTTATTAATGATTATAATGTGTAAAATATGTGTTACAATCACCAAGCAGGATTTTACACCTCTCCCTTTCCATTATTTAACTCCAAAACTTAACTTGATCAATGGCACATTTATTTACACCGATCGTGGATCTGGCGTCCGTAGTTACAGTAACGGAGGAGGGGCCATTACTAAGCAAAGTTTAGTGTAGGGAGGCGGGGGGAGGCAAGGTAATGAGGCTGGGAGGGCGGCGTTTATTTAACTACGCCGCCGTCCCAGTGTAGTTACCCTCGCTTACGCCTGCTGAAGTTAGGGTAGCCTTTAGCTGGCGTAAGCGAGGGTAAATACGATGGGACAGGGGTAGTGTCAGGGGGAGTCCTCTACAATGTTAAGCTGAGCGTTAGTACGCTCAGCGCTACATCGTAGGTCTGGATCAGGCCCTATGCCTTTAAAAATGACCTCAAAAGGGCTAGCTAGTGATAGTTAATTAATGTACAATGGCATTTTGTGGCAACCTGAGGCACACAGCTTTTTTTATATAATTGTATTTAAAAAATCAAATAATAATGTGTTAAAGAAAAAAAACAAAAAAAAACAATGTAACATATTAAAACAATACAAAGAGCCTCATTTTCTAAGGTCATTTTGGACGGCGATTATAAATCACCAGCCATCACTGCGATTATGCGTCACTTTGGGCTGGTGATTTATAATCACCATTGCTAGCCAGAGATTTTTCCATGGAGAAATCGCTGTGCATTTGTATTTTCAATGAGAAAATCACCATAATTTTTTTTTTTTTGGCTTTAAAATGTGAGGCGCATCATGCTTGTAACCCTTATCAGGCTGTGCCTTCTATTACTATAAGCAAGAACATGGCAAGGGTTAAAAGCATGTTGCACGATGTTCAATATGTGTACAATACAATGTATGTTACAAAATAAATAAACATTCTTTACAGTAAAAAAACATTACATACCCAAACCTACATTAAAAGTAAATAATGTGTCACCCTTAGAATTAATTAAACTACTGGTGGCCACTCTGTAAAAAAAAACCCTATGTGTAATGGGTGCTGTAAGTGTTAAAAAGAATAAAATGCAGTATTAACTCACCGTTCTACAGTCATCTATCTTGGAATGACTTGCTTGTTGATCGGGACATCTTGATAGCTGAATATCTTCAGTCTCCTCTTCTGCATCTTGAAGCCGCTGCAGCCTCTGCAGCCGCCTCCACCTCCTTCCTCTTTTGGGGTTCCATCGCTAATGACCATTCAGTCACTAGAGGTCCCCTTTTATAATATCTATGACGTCATAGAAACTATAAAAGGGGACCTCTAGTGACCGAATGGTCATTAGCAACGGAATCCGAAGACGGAGGTCCAGGACGACGCATCCAGAAGGAGAAGAAGAGGAAGACTTCAGGCAACAGGTCCCGATCTGCAAGAAAGTTACCCAAGACAGATGACATCTAAATGGTGAGTTAACAATGTACTTTAATATTAATTAAAACGGGAGCAGACATTTTTTTTCCAAAAACAGATCGGAGTTGGCAGATAAAATTTTCAATACAAAAGGATATTAACAGACACTTTGGTCACAATTTGTAGGGATATAACTAGGCGTATTTCAAGATGGATTATTTTACTATACGTAAGGGCAAATATACCTTTTGTACCATTAGCAAGGGCAATCATTTTCTGTGGCAGACGCGCTGCGGTTAAAGGTTTGCCAAGTTTTTTTTTTCTCTCCGTTGGCAGTTTACACTGGAGAAAAACAACAACTTCTAACCACAAATTCTTTTGTTACTACAATTTACACTCTATTTGAAAGGCTACGCGCATTAAAAGAGATGCAGAGGTCCAAGATGACATGAAAGCACGTTGACATTGTCTACAGAACATGGCTGATACAGTATTTCAAGGCAACTAATGCTTGATTTGGCAGCCTTCTACTGCTTCCTGGCAGTTACTAGTTCTTCCCATAAGATTGTGTAAGTGGCTTTACTTTCTTTGTTATAATATCCAGACAAGTGTGACTTGATTAGTTTGTTTGTAAATTTACCGGGAGCTATAAACTATGCAGCGTGTTGACAAGAGGCATTTGCTTGTAAAAGCCAGAGCAAAGTGTAAGATAAGGAACACACTGCACATGTAAAGAGGGGCTTTTTAAACGCAGTATCATCATGGGCTTAAAGTTATCTATACCCCTTACTTATACCCAGGTCAATGAACACTGCTTCTAGCCGTGTTGCATCTGTTCAGACCGCAGCTACAACCTAGGTATAACCCGGGTTGTTGCCTTTCACACTGGACCCGAAGACAGCACAGTGTAGCCAAAAACTTTCAGATGCAAGAAACTCTATTATTAAGCTCCACCCCTGCTTAACAATACTGCGAATAACAGCATTGTACAGTGAGGGGGATGATTCAGTTTGCAGCATCAAGTTCCACTACTGGCTAATCTAGGAGGGTTATCCACGGAAGAGCTGTGCAAATTTTTAGAATCTCTGTATTTTTTGATAGAGATTACGGGCTGGATCCAGACTTAAGAAGGAGCTTTAAATTAAGAGAGAAAAATTAGACCTGGGAAAAACCATGTTGATTTTAGGGGGAGTCATATTTCATCTGTTGCAAACAGTATTAGAGGTATGAGAGGTGATGTTTCCTATCCCAAGTCTAAATAACAGTGTGATAGTAAAGCTGATCAGTATCGGTGTGCAGTAAGCATTTCAAAGCTATATCTCTGCATGCAAAGAATACAATTAACAATTAACCTGAAATTAACGTGGTTTTGCCCAGGAGTAACTTTCCTCTCTTAATTTCATGCTCCTGCTTAAGTCTGGATCCAGCCCTTCATTTTTAAGTAGAAAAGTTAAGTTTAGGGGGCAATATACAGTATATTATTCAACAGTCTTGAAACAGCCATTGGCTATTGGTTACCTGAGGCTTCAGGTAATGAGGATAAGGGGGGGCAGGGGAAGGTGAGATAGGGGAGACAAAAGTGACTTGTCCTCTAAACTCGAAGCCAGTACACAGCCTACATAAAATTATTACTCTATAGAAAATGAAACATTAACTTATTACCTAACATCAATCCAGTTAAACAGACAACGATTATTCTTCACAGTGCCCTTATCTAACTTCTGTTCCTTTTTAACTCTAAATAATTCATAATGTGAATAAAATTTGAAACAGAAAATTGCCTTTCTCTGCTTAGGCTTTAGTAAATTGTATTTAATAGAAAAAAAGGTTTCAGGGTTTTTTTTTATTTTTTTATTTCTTTTGTAGACAGTATTCCTTCTAGGACAGAAGATAATAGTATCTGCAAAATAAAATGCATGTGTATATGAATAGCTCTCTCATCATCCTGTCCCCACCTTAATTTAATACTTACATTTCATTCTCTTGCCATCTGAAAATATATGATATCGGAATAACAACTTCTTCATATGAGCCATCATCATTCATTAAGATCAATACGATGGAAGAGAACATTCCTGTAAAATATTCATATTTTTATGGCTCGAGGGGCTGCAGTTAAATATGTTATTATTAGTGTGATCTTTCACAAGAATATATCATTTAATATTGTACACAGTGTTCAGTGAAGTTGCTTTCAAACCTCTTTCACATTGGGCCTGATCCAGAGCTACGCTTTTACTACACTGGGTACTTAGGCTAGCGTACCGTCTATGCCCTCCCCTAGGCACACCCCTCTCATGTACGTATTTTGTCTGCCTTACGCTTTCCAAACCCTACCTTAGCTTTACACGGCGTAACCGCTCTCGTACGTGTAGCCTTCACGTAGTTACGCTGCTAAGCACGCCCATACTGTACGATTTAAATGCCTCGCCCCGCCTTTGAAGCGTAAATACTGGTGGCGTATGGCTGGCACACCCCTTCGTAAGTTGATACGCTACTGATACGTGACTGCCCCTTACGCTATGCCTTACGTGGCATAACATCTGCTGTGAGCATGTGCCGTAAGTACTAATGTGTGAATTTACACTAGCGGCTAGCGTAAATTCACTCACGGACATTGTTCTGGATCTACCCCATTGTGCTTTGTCTTGAAAATGATGTTTAAAATATTCACCAGACAAAAGTAACAGTCTTGAATAAACAGGTAAGTGAAATATAATGGTGCCTCTCACAACAATAGGAGTGCCACTCCACTCCTCACCACAAAGAAGAGAACAGAAATGTACAAAAAATAGGTGTACTGGGCTCTCTAATCTAAAGTGCTAAGTGCTAAATTTATAAGTGCAAAAAATATGGGTAAATACCTCTAAAATAGGATACTAAAGTGCAATATTCAATACCATATGAGAAATATGCATGAAAATATGTAAAAACAAACAGCTTTATGTTCACTGAGACTTGCGCTCAGTGAACATAATTCTCTCATGTCTCATGATATAATTTATCCAGGGCTATCCAATTGTTAAAAGAGGTCGAGTCTTCAGCAAGCCATGACCAAGCAACAAGAACCTGAGCCAGCGAGAACAGTATCATGAAATATATGAAAATAATGATAGAATAATTCTAGTCAATGCTAAAGAAAAACATTTTTGGATTTAGTAATGGAAGTCCCAGAACCGTGCTAAGCACACAGTACCAGGTCCTCCCATATGACACATTTGGAATTACCTCTCAACCCCATTTCATGAAGTCAGAGATGAGAGAAATAAACTCTGTGAAGAACGAAAAGGTGAATATGCTTAAAAAAAAAGTGCATGCTGTAGCATATTTACTGCTGGTCAAAATTTGTTTCCAATCCTCATCGTTCAGCGCTCCCAAGTCTCCCACCCATTGATGGTTCCCTTTTCAATAAAACAACTACACCAGCAAATATAATAGTAATCCTGAAACCAGGTAGAGACCATACCTTATGTGCAAATTATAGGCCAATATCTTTGTTGAACGTAGACTTACGTATATTTGCTAAGATCTTGGCCTTGAGACTGAACCTGCTATTACCTTCCCTAATAACTGATAACACACAATGTCGACATTATTTGTTCGGTAAATGCCCAGAAATCCCCAGCAGTTCTTGTAATCTTAGATGCCGAAAAGACATTTAATTGCATATCCTGGCCTTTCTATCGAGCAGTCCACAACACTATGGGATTCTCTGGGCATTTTTTAAGGGTGTTTTAGCACTTTATAACTCCCTCTCAGCCATAGTAACATTAAACAGAATCGCCTCTGCTACTTTTAATATTCTAAAGAGAACAAGACAGGGCTGCCCCCTTTCTCCACTGATTTTTGCATTGCTCAATGAGCCCCTGGCTACATAGATATGCAGTAACTCCTCTATATCTTGAGTCTCTGATGATCGCAGAACCCATAAAATGGCTTTATATGCAGACAATCTCATTCTATCTCTATCTAATCCGCTTATCTCTCTTCTCTTTTACACCCTCATCTCTATGGACACAATTCACACTTAAGAGTAAAATCACGAACGTACCTAAATATATGCACAAGAAAAATCCAAAACACAGAGAAAAGAAAGAAACCGGTTAACCAATTCCCCTGTCTCGGGAGAGCTATGCAAGCATGTAAGTCTTTTCTGCGTATAATTAGGTATGTGTGGACTTTATTAGCTGTGAATCGGCTTTTAGGTGCTTAAAATTGCTTATGATTCAAAGATACGCACTGATTAGGCTTTGGAAAAGCAGAGAAATGTTTATTTCCAAAAACAGCAGGTACTCTCTTTAACATATGTAACATAACCAAAAGTAAACATTAAAAATACAACTTGAAATAGGAATAATCATGACATATTTTACAATACACATAAACGCATACTGCATGAAGTTAGAAATACAATGATCCCCTACATAAAAAAATAATCATAAAAAAAAATAAAAGCAAAACAAACAAACAATACAGTTAAATTTAAGTAAATGTGTTTGTTCAAAAAATTAAAAGTAAATAAACCTTTACAAACTATACACAAATAATGGCAACTTTACAAGGTTAAAGTCTTACATAAAATGAGAAATAAGCATAAGAGTAAATAAACAAGCCTTTTTTGTTTAAATTTTAACCACACATCCATTGATTATAAACACGCAGGAGGTGTGGGCTGAACTAAGTAAGAGAAGATGCATGGCCTCACAGCAAACAATACGGTTGTTAAAGTTCTGAGTGCTCGAGGGCTACTTTAAATTTTCCCGTGCGTATGTTAGTTTATATAAGGCACTCCTACCTGTGAATCAATTCTAACTCTGTAGGCGTGCACTCCCCACTCCGTGAACGGCCGTAATGACCTCATAAGGTGCCCATAGGTCTGGATCCGACCCTATGTGCGTATTTTTACTATCAGTTAAACTGCGCATGCCCAGAACCCAAATATACGCACAGAAACCCTGGCCGACTGATTCACATCATGGACTTCAGACTTAGGACTGATGCACGCATCGGCACGGAACAAACATGTTTAGATTCCTGTCTTAACTTTTACGATCACGTATGCGGCATGCGCACAACCTTCCGTACGAGCTGCAGGTAATTCCCCTCTCGGTCGTAACCAAGGACCGGGGCCATAGATTCTACACTTGTGTGACTATGGTCCTACATGCTCTCTCTTTTTCTCCTGCTTACTTTTCTTTCAATTTTACTGACTTTGGATGGCTGGACACCCATTCCTTCTTGATCTTCATCTATACCTATATAATTAAATATCCCAGACATCTGATATGTATAAATTAAATGTGAATTTCATTGTTTATCATACTACTTTTCAATTTCTTACATTTTAAACGAGCTATGTAAACTCCTGATTATACATATAGGGCCTGATCCAGACCTACGTAAATACAGCGGGTGGATGCCTAAGATCGGCATTTTTGCTGATCAGCACATGCGCCGGGCAAATGTTGCCAGGTGTAATCAGTGTTTATCTGTGTGCAGGATTGGGTGTCCGTAACTACAGCGTAGTACAGGGGAAGGGGCGCGCACATACGCAGTAAATACAAATAGGCGATTTGATGTCAGTGGCTAGTGTAAAAACACTAGCTTACTTAGGTCTAGATCTACCCCAATGTCTGTTTAATTGTACTTTACTGTATTATGATATGATTATCACCTGGAAAATAAATTAAAAAAAGACCTTTCTAAACACTCTCATAAAATGCAATATCAGCTCTTAAAAAGGGCATGACTTTAAAACTGTGGGGGATAGAAAGAATCTAATGGCCATTCTTGAAGTCAGTGTAGAAATACATATATAATAACACAAGGAGCCCTGTTACAAAATCATTGTCTGCCAGTCACTGGATTCACAAGTCTCTTGAGTGCATTGTGAAAGTCATCTGGAAGTGCTCCAAGAGCCATTATGTTAATTATGTTTAGGGATTATGCTTATATATGAATAGTTGTGTCTATATGTATGTTTATGTATGTCTGTCTGTCATAAACAGAAACGATTTAGTAATTAGAAGAATCAGAATGTATGCATGTGTGTGTGTATATGCAGATCTGCATGGAAGCAGTAAAGCCCACTCACACTGTAAAATTGAAATGCGCATCCCCCCTGACCCCTTATGAAGTTTAGGTGGGCGGAGGGGAGCTTTGCCCTGATGGACGGATCCACAGGCATATGGACTTTAGTACTGTAATCCTGGATTTCTGTAGTGTAACATCTGGCGCATGCATGAGCAATGCCAGAAAATCAGTTGAATTCCGCATTGAATTCAGCTGATGGATGGAGGTATGGATACAGTCCTAAAGTAGTAACTAAGATGCAGTGTGTTATAGTGGTGACCAAGATACAGAGAGTATTGTATAGCGTTGACTAAGATACCGTCTGTAGTATACAGCAGTGACTACTATACTGTCTGTACTGTGTAGCATGAGTGGGATAATGTCATTGACTAGGGTGATATGTGTATTATTTGGTGGTGACTAGGATACAGTCTGCATTTTATGGCGGTCTCTTGGATCTAGTGTGTATTGTATAATGGTGACTAGTTATTGTAGTTACAAGATTTTGTTCTGTGTTTCATGATGTTCACATATATGTGTAAATTGCTGGTTTTAAAATTTGAAATAGGATTTGAGGGCACTGAACACCCTGGTCTCACATCATAGCAAACTAACATTCTGCCTTATATTGGAAATATGGGGGTTTATTTAATAACTATTCATTTAGCAAATGGTATGCTTCTCGTTTTTTTTATGTGTATATAAGCTATATGGACAAAAGCACTCACTAGTACTGTTTGCAAGAGATGAAATATGACTCCCCTGCAATAAATATTGTTTAGCCCAGAAGTGACTTTAAGTTTTTATTTTAAGAAGATTCTTAAGTGTGAATCAGGTCCTTAATTTTAAGATCCTTCTTAAGTCTGGATCCAGCTCTTTGTCTGTATTTGCTTGATCTCCAAATACTTTTGCCCATATAGTGCATGCATGTCAAGCTATAGGAGGCCCAAGGCAAGTGCTTAAGGTACCATGGCTCTAGTGAGGTGCCAAAACCCAGTGCTCAGTTGTACTGCCCATACAACAAGCTGACAACAGGAACTGACTGAAAGATTTTTTTCCAGAATTCTGAGGCAGCACAGAATTTACATCCTGGCTGCCAAGGTCCTTTTTATTCCACACATAAACACCTATCTGTCTGTCATGTTTTTCTTTGCTGACCACAGCAATTGTTTATGTGTCTCTGTCCACATATTATGCGTGCCTGTGCTTTTATTTCTCCTTTTTGCTTGCCTACCCCCTTATGCTTCTATTCCATCTTTCCTATTTCTTCCACCCTCCACTACACCAATTCTCCTATTTCCATAGGCTCTCTTCCTCCTCATATTCTAACTCCACTTAATTCACATTTTTACCTGCCGCTTGCAAATCAAAATTTACCAAGTTCCACACCCCTTGTGTAAGAAAATTTCCGAGAGCAAGGTAAGTGTCTTAATATATATTTAATAGATTTAAGATTCTTATATGACACCATTGGCTGCAGTTTATATACACGTGAGTCTGCAAAAATACAAGATGCATTCTGAATTTTTCATTAATGAAGTGTAAATATTTACATGTATTAAAAAAAAACCTTGGATTTTATTTTAATATATGCTAGTCATAGTAAATCATTACTTTACATTCCTCAAATAGAGTACACCTTGCCTACAAGGTATGCAAATTCTAGAAATGAAATGCCACTTAGCCAATCAATTAGGTATCTTATTGGCTCATTGCGTGTGAAATGTTTCTCAGCTATTATGGGCATGGCAGTGTGTTTTGTATATAAGCAGCATCATTATCCTGCATGGTTTATCTATACATTAAGAATTTATTTCACTAGGCAAACTCCTTCAGCTGAGACAACCATGTCAGCAAAGGGTGCACCGCAATGCAAAGACCGTAAGTACCTCCTTAACATAAAGTCTATAACTATATAGCAGCTATGTGTGTCATAAGTACTGGGAAACAAGGATAAGTGGACCTGGAATTATAGTTAACAAATATCAAACTGTTTTAAGTGAAGATCTATATCTTATAGCTATATTTTGTTTCACCTGCCAGTAGGTAATCTATTTCAAATGAAATTGTTCCTTATATAAGTTATTTGTTCATTGGCTAATAATTTATACCCCTTTTTACTTTAGCATGCGCTCCAGCTCCAGTGCAGGTATGCCCGAATCCCTGCGCAGACCCTTGCGCACCACCACCACAATGCAAGGGTATGTAGCAATAACATGTTCGCTTGGTGGAGGTGATGTTCATTTTATAAAGACAACTGAATAATTCCATTTGTCACAGCACAGTGCAGTGAAATAGGATTTGTCCATACAACACTACCTCCCCACACAACAGGATTTCAAACAGTCATTAGCTGTATGTTCATTAGCTGTATGTTTAGAACATGAAGACTATCCCTTAGAAATGAAAGGATTTGAGATTTCTTAATGTGTTTCTGTGTTACTATTTATAGCATCACTTACTTTCTATAAACATTCTTTGAGACGTATTAATGATTACAATGCGTAAAAAATGTGTTACAATTATGCAGCTGGATTTTACACCTCTATTTATCTCCAAAATTTGAGTAATGGCACAATTAGTTTAGCAACAAAATATATTTTTGATTACTACCTGTATATAAAAACATCTGTGCATGAGTCAAGAAGAAATATTTAAAATCAAAATAACTAATTTTATAGTGAAATGAAGGGGTTAAAACTGACTCTTTAAATTCCTGTGTAGTATTCTGGTAAAGGTTCAACCTCAGAATCAGTTTTTTTTATTATACAGGAATTCTGCAGTTTACTCCACAGTGACAGTAATTAGCAATGTAGCAAAGGTAGTGACATGTGACATTAATCTAATAGTGAGCATATATTACAAATAATTTTATTATAAGCAGACCTAAATCAAAACCCAAACTTAATTAAATGTACTTTATTCAATATAAAAATCACTGCAATAAAAAATAAATAAACAAAACAACTTATGCCAATTTGGCAATACCAAAGGTTGATTAAATTAACATCACAAGGAACTTCACTTACTTGGAAAAAAAATTGGATCTCTGGGTGTTGTAACCCATAGCAACTAAGGAATATTGGACCTGATTTACACTTAAGAAAGAATCCTAAATATATGCACAAACCCAGATCCATAAGAATGATTCACAAATACTAAAGAAAAATGTTTAACATACCTCTAGCTTCTTAGGAGCTAAGAATGTTCTTTTCTCCATATGCTTATATTTAGGAACAGCTTTGTTTACCAAATGAGTATCAGCAGTTTTAAAAGATAAACCTTTAATAGTTTAAATCAAAGTGAACACATGCATTCATTTTAAACACGCAGCAGCTGTGTACTGAACAAACAGAGAAACATGATGCTTTGGCTGTCTGTTAACTATGCAGATGTCAGTTTAAGAATGGTAGAGGGCATTCTTATCTTTGTTCGTGCATATATTAGTTTCCGCAAGTCTATCTTAACCGTGAATCATTCCTAAGTCTCGAGGAACGCCCATAGTGTACATTAGTAGTCCAAGTGCCGCTCATTTGCATCAAGAGTATTGCCCCCTAGCCACGCATGTGGATGTCATAACGTTCCCAAGCATGAATCATTCCTAAGTAGCCGTTCTTATCTGTGAATCATTCTTATATGGTTTCAGTGCATAGTTTTGAGTTCTGGGCATGCTCAGCTTAACCGTTCTTAAATGTACGTACTGAAATCCTGATCTTACTTAGTTGTGAATCAGGCTCATTATGTCTTTGCGATATACTTATGTAACAGGTTGTTTTGCCTTTAAATAATACAAGCACCTAAACTCATTGAATATCATTTGTCAAGGACCTATGTTATCTTTCAAGTGTTTAATTTTAAAAATGCTTTTAGAAAAGCCAAAAAACCCTAACTAACTACACTTGTGATTTCCATGTAGCCCCTTTTCTGTTTGTAATCAGTATTATAAAATAATACAGAAACAGTGATAGAGACAAAATGTTGAAAACCTTTAACCTGTGTTTAAACCAGTGATGCACATGAAATGACTATTATTATTGTATTTTACATTTATTTTTTAAATAGATCCATGTGCTCCTGATCCTTGCCAGACACAAAGTCAAGGAAAAGCTGTACAAAGCCAAGGAGGTCAAGGTGGCTATGGATATGGAGGTGGCGCTAAGAAGTGAACATCCTGAAAAATATGTTCACACTTATTAATCATTGAAAATACATAAATAATGATAAACATGCTGTAAGTGTAATCAGCCTTTATTATAAAAGCTGAATATATCTTGTACAAGTTATATCCCGCTTATTAAATGAATTTTCCTGAATAACTTATCATGGCGTATATGAAGATATCATTTACATTTAATAAATATAATATTGTTGCTGTAATCTATTAATCTAGATTGACAGATAGTTCACTACAAATAAGCAGTATAAGGAATAAATTTGTTCATGTGGTTTTTTTTTTATATATTATTTAATTCTTCAGTGAGTCTAATGCCATTACTTTCCTATCCATTATATTTCCTGCAGTTGTAAGTTACAAATCTCAAAATATAGCCAAGAGCAGATCCACACCATTCACATCTCATTTATACTGATCAGAGAATCTCCTTACAAAACACAGTTGTGTCATAGGTAATTTACTTTCAATATATATATATATATATATATATGTATGGATATATATATATATATATATATATATATATACACACATATAAGCTGCATGCACATGATTCTCACGTGTGACATGGACCTTCCAGTTGCATGCACACAGACGAGATTTACTATTCAGAAGATGGGGAGAAGACACAAATAAAGAAGTCTGAATGGACATCATACCAATATAGTGCACTGTACAAACTGTCCAATCATTAATCCTAATGGTTGTATCAGGTATTTGTATACAATTAATTGGCTAGTGCGTACGTACCAATGCTCCCATCAACATAATCATGTCTGTTTAGAGGCCTATATGTAATAATGATAAGAAATAAAAGCTATTTAGAATTTGAACAAAAAGACTCCAAGATATATCTTGTATCAGACATTACGCAAGACAAAAAATACATTGTACAAATCATTTCACACAACATTTTAGAGGGCCTGATATGGGGAGAGTACGACACAGTTAGTACTGAATATCTTGCATTATTTTACACATGATCCCAGAAATGAATGGCAATTGGGAATGGATGGCATAGTTGGATATTAAGTAAAGGTATATTTTTATTTGGTATTTTGCATAAAAGCAGAATTACATTGGTCAAACAGCCCTAGGACTACCATCAATAAAGTCTGGGTGGGTGGAGGATCCTCCAAGATTTACCAAAACATTAGCCTTTGCTTGCACAAGCTAGAATGAGGAACCAACCCTTATGTGTGTCTCAGGAACAGGATATCTGAACAGATGGGATTTAGTTAACAAAACAAATACCCTTTGGTACACAGGGCCCTTTTTTCCTTAAATAATAAGTGAAAATACTAGTAATAATATTTTAATACTTTACTAATGAGGTTAATAAAATAAATAAACTAAAAATAAACAAAGCCATGTCAATAAATAATAATAAAAAAAAATGGGTCATGCCACAAAAGTAATTCTAAAAAACTCACAATGTTTATTATGGTTGGAATCAGAAGTTAATGAGGCTTCAAGATAACTAAAATATATGCACGCTAAAATGATAAGAATTGGTTTCCAAAATGTATAGAAAGTAATCAGTTCCGTGTACCTAAAATAGTTCATAATATAAGGGTAATTTATACAGAGATAGTATATAGATAACTAAGAGATATATGAGAGACTTTATGTAAGCATAGACAAAATGTTACATGCAGACCAGTTCTATTTTTTATTAGTCGGGCCACTCCAAAGCCCAGATTTGCTAAAATGCGGGTTTGGAAAAGTAGAGATGTTGCCTATAGCAACCAATCATATTCTAGCCCTCACTTTCTTTTTACATACTAGAGAATATCAGCTAAAATCTGAATCCCCTTCAGACGTATCTCTCTTAGATTTGAAGTCCATGCCTAATGGATTTCTGCTCCGAAATTCTACGTAGCTTTTGCATAAAATGTTACTATGCATGCGCAACTTAACTGATCCTAACAATACGCATGGAAAAATCAGCATATTGGGCCGTATTCAGACCTCTTTAAGACCGCGTATACACAATCTACGTTGCAAAAAGTAACGTAGATAGCGTAACGAAATTACTGCGCATGCGCAGTAGTTCATATCAGTAAACTCCGGCCGAGGTCTGAATACGGCCCATTGTGTTTATACCCTCCAAATCAGATACCTGCTTTTAGTTGCTGTTATACCCTGCTCGTGATAGGTTTCTGGTACCAGCCTTCCATTTCCAAGTGTCTGCTATGGCAAGATGTTCTTAAGAATGGACACTGAATTTTGGTACTTGATCTATTAGGGGTTAATGAATCTTTAGAACCGTATATATGCTGTGCTTGCCTTGCTTCATAATTTATGTGCCTTGTGTTTAGATATAATGATTATACTAAGCACACATGGTCAGCGACTGTGATAGCAGGGGAAGACACTAACTTTGTTTAGTTTTTTAAAATTATTATTATCTTTAGGAAAGTATATAATTGTCCTATTATGTTACCAGTGACTAGCTGCACCCCCATTAGTGTGCTTCACATTCCTGTAAGCTGTAAATGTCTTTTCAGTGTTTTTAAATCGTCTAAGATGTATCTACACTCAAAACTCCCCGGCAAGAGAGTCGGGAGATTATATGGAAATAAAAAAATTGTATGGTTAAATGAACGTTTTACTAGATTCTTTAAACTTTTTATGTATGTATGTATGTATGTATGTATGTATGTAGTGTGTTTTTGTATGTAATGCATGTGTGGATACAGAGTACCCCAAAAAGTACCCCCGTAGATCAGTACGTAATTACCCGCTAAACTGCGAAAAATAGCACAGAGGCGAAGATTAGTTCAAACTTACGCAACAGAGTTTACTCAACAGAATCAGGGTAACAGCAAGGTACAACAAGACAGTA
>WWET01003514.1:99012-132765 GCA_011038615.1 Limnodynastes dumerilii | reverse complement strand
GGCCCGATTCAACGGGGTACGACCAGGTTATTGGGCCGCAGCCAAATCCATCCCCACCATCAGGGGCTCTGGTGAAAACCCCCCGATAATAAAGTTCACGTACCCCGGCAGTCGACCCGGTCACGTTACCTCTCTCTCCGGTGGTCACCCTGGTACTCACCGAGGTAATCCCGGGGTACCACACCAACCTACTGATCTCCCTACGACCACTTCGGCACTCCTCTTGATAAGTCCGGAGTGTCGTAACATTCCGGAGTGTCGTAACAGGCTCAATATTTCCTTAATTGCATTACATAAGAATCTACCAACGAGGAAAGGGATCTAGGAGTCATTATTTCCAGTGACTTAAAGGTAGCCAAGCAATGTAACAAATAAATGAAAAAAGGTAAGTCAAATGCTTGGTTGCATAGGGAGAGGAATTAGTAGCAGAAAGAGGGAAGTAGCGGTGCCCCTTTATAGATCATATGACCTCACCTAGAATACACTGAGGGTGGTAGATTCAGAGGAAATGTGTGGAAAAATTACTTCACTGAAAGGGTGATAGATAAGTGGCCTAGCCTCCCATCTGAGGTGGTTGGGGCCAGAAAAGTAGAACAATTTAAACATGTTTGGGATAAATATAATGGTATCCCAAATTGTAAACCAAATTGATGTTAAATAGGGTCTAGGGTCAGTATAGTTTTGAATAAACAAATGGGCAGACTAGATGGGCCATGTTGCTCTTATCTGCCATAACTTTCTATGTTTCTATGGGCCAGATCCAGACCTACGATGTAGCGCTGAGCGTGCTAGCGCTTAGCGTTACATCATGGGACTCCCCCTGACACTCCACCTGCCCTATCGTATTTACACTCCCTTACGCCGCCTGAAGGCTAGCCTAACTTCAGCTGGCATAAGGGAGTGTAAATTTGCTGGGACGGCGGCGTTAGTACGATAACGCCGCCCTCCCAGTCTCATTACCCTCCCTCCCCCCCACCTCCCTGCACTATCCTTGGTGTAATAACGCCGGGGGATGCCTCCTCCAGCGTTACTACCACCACGATTGGGTGTTGCCGTAGTTACGCCGGGCAACATCTGCCCGGAGCATGCGTAGATCGTATTAACTACGGCAGGCGTAGCTCTGGATCAGCCCCTATGTTTCTATGTTTCTATTGTATTAATAGCCTTCCCATTTAAAAGTGGACCCTTCCCCTCTCTTTCTTTTGTGAATATTGAACAGAAATATTTGTTAAGATGCCACAGCTCTTTCACCCTCAACAAGAATCCCACTCTCCGGTTTGAGCCTTACAATACTTTACTATACCCTCTTTAGTTTTTCGCCTTTAATTTATATACCTAAAAAAAGCTTTTGTCCCCTTTTTGTACTACGTGAGCCAGTTTTTCCTCAGTTTGTGCCTTTGCTGCTGTGATAACCTTATTAGCCTTCTTTTGTTTTGCAAAATACTCCTCACTGTCATCATCATGTGGAGTTTGCTTATAATTCCAAAAGGCCATCATTTTTGCTTTCACTATAGTTGCTATTTCCTTTGTAAACCACATTGGCTTTCTTTTTCTGGGGGTTTCCTAATCTTTCTTATACAAAGGTCTATTGCTGTTAATAATGCATGTTTTTAATTTCTCCCTCACACTTACTTCTGAGATTCTGTCACCATTTGTAAATCTAAGATGACCTCTTTGCGAGTGGGCTCTCTCACCAGTTGCTTAAGGCACACTCCCTGTAATGAATTTAAAATGTCCCTACTTCTAGTGGAGCTTGCTGAAGATTCACCCCAGTTTATATAAGATAGATTCAAATCTCCCATTATTATTACTTCCCCTTTGAAATGCTTTACGTACGTACCTGCCTAAGCACGCCCATACTGCACGATTAAATACCCCGCCTCCAAAACCTAATTCCGGGTGTCGTATGGATGTCACGTTCCCTTCGTTCATAGTTACATTGTTGATACTAGGTTGATACGTACGTTCAGAGTTACGTGGTGTAACAACTGCCGCGTGCATGCACAGTAAATACTAATGGGCAATTTTTACGTCAGCGGCTAGCGTAAAATCGCTCGCATACATAGTTTAGGATCTGGTCCCTTGTTTCTGTATCCCTTTTACTAATAAGCAAGGGTGTCACAACTTTTTAACGTTTTATGGTCCTCTAATGTGTAAGCTGGCCTGTGTGTGGTAAAGTAAGTTTTTTGACTTCTACTCACATAGCCCCTTTTACAGACACACAGTATACATTGATCCATGCTGGAACTAAATAGTCATAATTTATTATTATCTGCATTACATTTGCATTTAGGGATGTCTTTGCACATATTTTGAAGTTTTGATACAAATCTTAATATCTATAACTACTACAAGTATCTTAATATTGGGACCAATATCATTTGAATGTCGAATTGAACATTCTTTTAACCACAATAGCCTCCTAGTGTCATAAAGAGCAAAATACATATTTGTAACCACAATACAAATGATGCCGAGGCTTAAAGTTAACACTTATGATGCCGCTGCCAATCAAGTCCGCATGTGAGCATGTCCGCATCACAGCTGCCGGTCGGAAGCCCATCAATATCAGGAAGTGATGGCCAAATGGCATCAGCAATCATAGTAACCCAAGAAAACAGCTGGTACACAAGAGTCAGTGTCCATAGAAATCATCACCCAGGCCTTTCAATGCATACTCCAGGTGTTGTCTCCCCTCATGTCTCCCCTGTTTCCAATAATCCTATCATGTCTCCCCTGTTTCCAATAATCCCCCTGATGTCTCCCCAGCTTCCAATAACAGCTCTCATGTCTCCCCAGCTTCCAAAAATCCCCCTCATGTCTCCCCAGCCTCCAAATAATTCCCTCATGTCTCCCCTCAGCCTCCAAATAATAATGACCCTCATGTCTTCCCTTAGCCTCCAAATAATTCCCTCATGTCTCCCCTCAGCCTCCAAATAATGGACCTCATGTCTCCCCTCAGCCTCCAAATAATCCCCTCATGTCACCCCTCATCCTCCAAATAATCCCCCTTTCTCTCCCCTCAGTTTCCAAATAATCCCCCCATGCCTCCCCGCAGCCTCCAAATAATCACCTTATGTCGCACCTCAGTCTTCAAATAATCCTCTCATGTCTCCCCTCAGCCTCCAAATAATCTCCTCATGCCTCCCCTCAGCCTCCAAATAATCCCCTCATGTCACCCTTCAGCCTCCAAATAATCCCCTCATGTCTCAAAATAATCCCCTCATGCCTCCCCAGTCTTCAAATAATCTCCTCATGTTGCCCCTGAGCCTCCAAATAATCCCCTCATGCCTCCCCAGCCTCCAAATAATCCCCTCATATCTCTCCTCACCCTCCCAAAGTCCCAATAATCCCCCTCTATTAATTTATCTTACATTCTTCCTCCTGCTGTGCTCCTCACTCCCTCTCTTCTCTGCTTGTCGCTGAAGTGACCCTGAGGTCGTGCCAGCGTCACACTCTGTGCAATCTACCTAGCGGGGGATGAACGGCCTAGCGCCGCATCCCCCACTTACAAGGGTCCCCGGTGCTTCCCCCTGTCAGCGGTCCTGGGCGCCCCCTTGAAATTTGGGGGGGGCGCCATGCCATACGCCCCCCCCCTTCCTACATCTATGCTAATAAGTGAAGTGAACTGATGGTGATTGAAGCTGAAGGGTCTAGTGGTTTTTCAGTTCATATACCAGTGATCTTTCTTCTGTCACTTAGCAATATTTAAGGCTAACTTGATCACACTTCTTTTGTGTGCCACTTTACTTTTCTATTATGCATTCAGAGGCTTTGTATGATATCTCAAGCACTTGTACTTGGGCTTTATGTTGTCAAGCTGCTAAAAAGATCATTCTTCACCAGTGGTCATATATGTAGATATACCATAGAAGTAGTTTAGTTTACTCATGGACACTTTTATTTTAAGAAGTGTACACAACAGTTAGGGATAAACAGAAAAAAGAATGTGACTTCTAGTTGGGTAGTGCTCATGTGGCACTATATAAGTAATTATGTACATTGGGCCGGATCCTCAACTACGGTCGTCTTACACACACGGCTGTAATTTTCAGAAAGATAGCTGCTACGCATGCATAGTAACTATTGTACGTAATCTACATATCATTTCGATACGTAGATTGCGTATATGCGTACATTGCGCAAGAAATGTAACCATCTTTGCTTTGTAAAGTTTAAATTCACATACTTTGTGATTCAGCTTCTATATAACATGGTTCTAAAATGTGACCATAGGTTGATAGGCTTTATCGAGTTTAACTCTTAACTGAGACTTTTTTTTTTGTTTGCATTAAACTATTTTTTTTTTGATTGCATCCAGGACATAATGTAGCTTTTCAATTTTCTCTCCCAGCCTTCTGTTCTCCTAAAATTTGCCCGTTTCCTTGTCTGAACTCCCTGCTGTTGTCTGAGATTATTGTTGTATCTCTATAGTTATGCTGTCATAAGTCTTCAACAAAGAGCACTGACTTGTCTTTTGTTAGCAGGAACGCATTTAGAACAAGTAGATGCTGTGAGATTTCATAGAAGAACCTTTATTAATGAACATACAGCTTGGATGACATGCTGCAAACTTAACTTGCTGCTCACACGGCTACTACTCAACTAAGAACAGAAAGAGGATGAAGACAGGAAGTACCTGAATAACTTTATCAACAACTATCAGACACACACTGACAATATCTTTATCTACAAGCACAGTTGAGAACAGTGGTTGCTATAGTAAACATACAGAAGTCTAACATCTTTCCATGCATGCCATTGCAAAACTCTGAAAATCAGTTCCGTTTATTGATTCTTAGCTGACTGCTAGAATACATAAACTATAAAAATGTACCTGCACATAACTTAAAGACCGCATCCCAGAAATGTATGGGATGAGGTGAATACCATGGGAGTATAAAATATGAAAGTGTCTTAATTGGAGAATCCACTGAGGAGGAGGGCAGACAAGACAAAGAGAAAGCGTGGGGTCCCCACCAGGGTGCGGTAGGAGGAAAAAAGATACGTCATTGGTGAGCCAGGTTTGGGGGGAGGGGTTAGCAGTCAAGTGTTTTTTGAGGGGCAAGATTAGATGGTCAGCTAAGGGGACCAGACAAGATCAAGAGGTCAACATAATCATGGAGGAGGTAGGACATTTTTTCCATGCTTTCAATAAACCAGACACAAGCTGATATTATATGAGTAGCGAGTATGGTTGAGTGTTTGTTGACATCAGCACAGGGAGACACAGGAACGTCCATGGGTGCTTAGGGATTGGGTAACCTTCTTTTCTTGATATTCTGTCTTAAAGGTGTTTGGGTTCTACTAATTCCGTCTCTGCTGGAGCTTTATTTTGCTTTTGTTTCTTTTAACCAAAAATAAAAACTAAATAAAATAGGACTGTATGAAATACCCATAAACTTGTACTCATATACTATCTGTAATGGTATATATATATGTGGACATATTTTCACTTATATTACCAGACTACCTGTGCCTTGCCCTGCGTGCTTGTGTTTACATTAACTACTAGGGATACTAAATTATCTTATTCCTTTATTTGTTAGACCTGGCTACTTTGCAGCCTTGATCATTTAAGAATATATTAAATTAATTATTGATTTAACCATTTATTTGTATGTCTGTGTTTTGGATCTTAACTCTATATTTATTCCTGTAAATATTTATTTATGACATCTTTTCCATATACTGTAGACTTATGTGTATTTAAGATGTGCACTTTGGAATGGATACAGAGTTAATAATGACATCTGACTTGTGCAAGCGGCTTGCTTAAGTTGTGCACTGCATATGTACATGGCAGACATTACGCATCAGAACTCGTAAGTGGTTTCTGTATGTTCAGAGTTCCATATGTCAGGGTGTGACAACACTCTGTATGTTCGACTATATGCATTGTGAGCAAAAGAAGGCTTTTAAATTGTACAGTACAGTATGGGCTGGGTTAGGCCCTTATGTACGACAAGACATTCTGTACGACCAGATATACGCACAGAGGACCTGATTCACAATTAAGAATCTGCGTTTTTTTTAGGTGTGTATGTTTAGGAAGGGATATACTGCGCATGCGTAGTAGCCTAATATACGCAAGTTATATAGGACTTAAAAATGGGGCGGCTCTGAATCACCATTAGAAACCTATTTGTTCTAGATTTGTAGTGACTTCAGAAGGGAGGGGAGTGTTGGGAAAACTTAAGAATGAAGATACGAAGCTTGGGTGGAAAGAGGCATTTAAATAAGGATATCTGGGAGCGGTTAGCCAGAAACGTACAGAACCTACAGTTAAGGTAGCCCTATGGCATTCTTAAGTCGGTTAAGAAGCTGAAAGCCGGGGGTGTCAGGGGAGTTGCCTTGCTACTAGTTGTGTATAATTATGTGTGAATCAGGTCCAGAGAAGTTAAGGTAGGGTTTTGGGCATGTAAGCCAGCTAAGGTATTTATGTGATAGTGCCAGGAGGAGTGCATTATCCTCAAATGTGCGTAACTTAGTTACGCTTGTGTATGGAATTCAATCCTATGTCTGGATCTAGCCCTTTATCTCTATGTGGTGCTTATTAATATTATCAGACCACTATCTTGTAATATATTTGATGTATTTCTTTGTGTCTTGTAAATTGTTCATGCCCTGTAATCACTTTGATCACTATTACCATGGTGGGGGGCGTGCCCTGGCCGTGCTTGAGACCAGCCATACTGCTGATGAGATCCCGCCAAAATCGGCATTAAAACCTGTTGGAGCTGGGCTGAGCACCCCTTCTTCTCCATCCAGGACACAGGTGAAGGGGCCAAATAAAGGGACTGGTTAATGCCATTTTGTAAGGGACTTCCAAGGCCCCCCACCTGCACTTCATCCAGGGACTCATGATTCTAATTCCCCCTACAAGGAGCAGTCAGAAGAGCCTCCCTGGCTGATACCTTCCTCTCTCCACTCTCCCACACAAGGAGGATATCTCTCACAGGCCACACTTGCCTACGGGTACCACAGGTTTGAAGAAGCAATTTCCTCCAGACAGTGGAGTTTGTTCTACACAGGGCCACTCTAGCTAACCCCACCAGAGGGCACCGAAAGCTCTTCAAACTCTCATTACCTGCATCCTTTCAGTTTTTTTCAGGGCTGGTGCTATTTGTCATATAAGAGCTCCACCTGCTGACTCAAGAACCCACTGCAACTTGCTACACTACTCTTAACTTTCCCACCTGTTCCTTAAATCCATACACTGGGGTTTCCCCCTCACAACTCCCCATGGGGTGGGCTGTACTCCTCATTATGTGAATCCTAGTCTGTCTATTATGCTGAAGGGGGAACAGGTCTCCAACTGGTACCTATTCTCACATTAACTTCATGGGGAAATCCGGAAAGGGAACTCCAAGGAAGACCATCAATTCTACAAAAGCTCAACCTCCCCAATTGGATTTCACACAATTCCTCACTCCCTGTCGGCATCCCTCCCCGATACCAGAGCCCAGTATAATGTCTCAATCACCAGCCGCCCAAGGCTCTGGTCCCAGTCAAACTTCTGCCTCACCTGGAGTCTCCCATTTTGAATTTAATGAGATCCTCAAGTGTCTTGAATCCCTCCCCACTAAACAAGACCTCCAAGACGTAGAATCCCAGATCAAGGAAACTGTTCAATCTCAACTCAACTTGGGGATAGAGTGGCAATTCTGGAGGCCTCTGGGGAAGACCACGCAACAGTCTTTACCAAGATACAGGAGAGGTTTGAGGCGCAGGACAAGGAAATGCGGGAATTACAACGGAGAGTTGAGGACTTGGATAATAGGGGCCACCGGAATAATCTGAGAATTCACGGTATCCCTGAGGAAGTTCCGCCTGAAGGGATTGTCGACGCACTCACCAAGATCTTTAACGAGTTACTGGGGGCACATCCGGACACTACTATTCTTTTTGACCGGGTGCATCGGGCCCTCAAGCCAAAATCCCTCCAACCTGATAAGCCTCGAGACATCAACTGTCGCCTCCACTACCATCGTATCAAGGAGGAAATTACAGATAAGGCCCGTAAATGCCCTTACCTTGAATTTAATGGATCACCTATCCAGATATTTCAAGATTTGTCGTGGCAGACCTTGCAGCAGTTAAACCCAGCAGCTCCTAAAACCCCTTAGGAAGGAATTGCGAAGACATAATATCAGATTTCACTGGGGCTTTCCTCTCAGCATCCAGGTGACCCACAACGGTAAAAATGCTGTGCTCCGAGAATCAGAGGGCTTAGCATCTTTCTGTGACGACCTTGGCCTCCCGAAAATTGATTTGCCGGAGTGGTGGAACGCATATGGTCTATTCCCCAGTCTCCCTTTACCTAGAAGAGAGCAATGGAGCAAGCAAAGACGTCAAAAGCAGAAAGCTAATAATCCAACAGATGACCCAGGGCCAAGCCACTCCGCTACCTGATTGCCCTCTTTACGGACAAACATAACCTGCTGGATTCGCTAGAACATTCGTTTAGGGAGGTATGGGTTGGGGGACCGACCAAGAGTTTGTTGTCTTTTATACCACTTTCATGTCCTCTTATCTTACACCTTTTATAACCTAATCTGCATTAAGTAGCCTATTAGCTTGGCGAATAGTAAGTTAAAATACATTCCGGTTGATGGCATACATGCTAGTTCTTCACCTCAAGGTGGATTGATGTTACCCTCCCACATTTAGTCTTCATACCTTTTTCATGCTATACGAATTGCCAGTTGGAACCCCCTTAGTACCCCTGTTACTTTCTCTGCTCTTACGATGTAGTGCATGGTGTCTATACGCCCCACCATGCCCTTTGATGCGGATTTCTGCTCCCAGGGTAGCAACCTGGCATTCTCCATATTCAACCAACATGTAATGTTAGCAGTTAAATATGTTCTGTAAGTGATGTTTTTCTTCTCTTCCCTCCCCTTCCTCTTTTCCTTCCCTTTTTTCCTCTCTAGTCAAGCCACGGTTTCTACTGATCAACCAGAGGGTGCTGAGGAGCTGCAGCGGGGTCACAGGGCCGGTCCACTTAGCCCGAACACACTCTGATGGCCACGCCTCCAGATAAGTTCACGATCTTATCCCTCAATGTTAGAGGCCTCAATACGCCAGAGCGACAGTCTAAACTTTTTCATACCTTGAGAGCAGGGAGGGTGGATGTGGCGTTTCTCCAAGAAACACACTTCAGGGAGGGAGCGGCACCCCTTCTCAAAAACAAACACTATCCCCTGACATTCTTTAATAACAATTCGGACAGCAAATCCAAGGGTGTGGCCATACTCTTCTCGCAACGATTTTTACTCTCTGATCCAGTAGCAGTCAAAATTGGAAGGGGTCTTTTGATTAAAGGTTCATTTAGGAATCAGTCCTTCAATTTTGGTAATGCCTACACCCCTAACACAGGCCAGATCTCCTTTATGACTAGACTGCTCGACCAGATAGAGACTGAAACTCTTGACCCCTACCTTGATTCCTCACATGCATCGGGACGCCATCCACTTAAAGCCCTTAGACAGATGAGACGACTATTTCACGACGCACAACTTATCGACACATGGAGACTACTTCACCCGGCCGATAAAGACTACACTTATTATTCACACTAATTTGACTCCTATTCAAGATCTCACATCTCTCTTAATGCAGCAGGGGATACTTCCCCTGTGGTAGTCTAGGAGGCTCTCAAATGCGTGGTCCGGGGGCATGGCATCCAGCTTGACTCATACCTAAAACAACAGAAAGCGACGCAGAGGCTGAAGCTTTTGTCTAAAATAATTGATTTAGAAGCACGCCATAAAGACACCCTCTCTCCTGCAGTGTTCCGAGAACTGACCCACACCAGGGCTGCCCTTAATAAATTCCTTGACGATAGAATCAGCCTTGCCTATCGTAAATGCGGAAACCGGTTCTTCCAATGGGGTAATAGGCCGGGGAAGATGCTCGTTAGGGATTTGCATGCACAATGCTCTCTCACTTTTATATCACACATAACGGACCATCACGGACAGAAACTCTACCTCGACAGAGACATCGCTAAGACTTTCCATCAGTTTTACTCAAATCTTTACAACCTCCAATCCACAGCCCCCTACTCCAGACGTATCTCTCCGCAGATCTGCAATCGCGGACTACTTGCATGACTGCAATTACCCTCAATTGTCCCAGGTGGACCGGGAAGCACTTAATGCTCCGTTCACCCTTCTGGAATTGGAGGCAGTGATCAAATCCTCCCCATCGGGGAGGAGCCCAGGCCCAGACGGCTTCACGGCCGCTTTCTATAAAACGTTCCAAACTCCCCTCCTTCCGGTTCTTCTACAGGCATTTAACAGTGTCTCTGATTCCTCACCTTTCTCCAACCAGTCACTTGAAGCACACATCTCCCTTATTCCCAAGGAGGGTAATACTCATAGCCAATAGGCTGCAAGGTTTTTGCCTCAGATAATCCATGGCGCCCAGGTAGGATTTGTCCTGGGCCGCGAAGCTAAGGACAATACTACTAAGGCTATCAACCTGATCCACCACGCACTCTCACGTGAGATGCCCCTCGTGCTGCTTTTGACGGACGCCAAGAAGGCGTTCGATTGAGTAGCATGGGATTTTATGCAGGGGGTCTTGGAATGTCTCGGCCTGAGTTCTCCCTTCCTGTAAAAGATTATGGCACTCTACAAATCTCCCTCTGCGAAGCTTTGCATAAACGGCACACTCTCTGACACAGTTCATATCGCGAATGGTACGCGGCAGGGGTGTCCGCTCTCTCCTCTGGTCTTTGTCCTTTGTATAGAGGCCTTGGCTCTTGCTATTCGGGTAAACTCAGAGATCAAAGAGGTGAGGTGCTGATCTTCGCCACTGACCCACTATCCACCCTCCCTGCAGTGATGACAGAATTCGCAAGGTAACTATCCAATTTTAAAATAAACAGCTCTAAGTCGCTCGCTATGGGGATGCATGTAGACAACTTCACCTGTGACTCTATTATCCATCAATTTCACTACGTGTGGAAGCCATCGCATATTCGGTATCTGGGGGTGAACCTGTAAGTCTCGTGTGAAAACTTATATGATCTGAACTTTCTGCCGTTGTTGACAGAGGTGCGGACCGACCTGCAAAAAAGGACCCCGCGAAAACTCTCGTGGCTGGGGCGTCTGAATGTGATAAAAATGAACATCCTACCTAGATGCCTCTACCTATTCCAAATGCTCCCAATCGCAATTCCCCCATCGTTCTTTAAACTTGCCCAATCTTTATTAACTAATTTTATTTGGGGAGGGGTGAGACCTAGATGTAGACGCAATGTATTATTCCGCCCTAAGACACTGGGAGGCCATCAGGCCCCGTGTCTTTCCTCCTATCACGCTGCGGCCCTCTTACAGAGAATAGTGGAATGGTCGGTCCACCCCTCCACTAAACAATGGGTGGTTTTAGAGGATCATTTTGTGCTGACACCGCTGCAGCTCCTCCCGTGGCTCCCTCCTTTCCAGTAGTATCGCACCCAACTATAACCCCGACTATGAAAGCCTAGAAGAGTGTTAGGATAAAGGATATTGTTAGCTCTCAGCATTCCCCTCTCGCCCCACTCACACTCAACCCTGACTTTGTTCCTGGTCTCCAACTTAAATCTCTTGCTAAGTGGACCAAAGTGGGTCTTACCAGAGTACATCATATGCTGAATAATGGTGCCATATACTCCTTTGCAGATCTGCAGTCTAAATTCTCCTTACCATCTAGTGAACTGTGGACAGTCTAAATTCTCCTTACCATCTAGTGAAATGTGGACGTACACACAACTACGCCACTTTCTCACGAATTCCCCCACATAGGGTCCATTATAAGAGAGGCCAAACACCCTTTGAAACTCTGGCCTCCACGACACCCCCCTGAGGCACCTAATCTCTATGCTCTATAAAATAGTACTGGCGACCAGGTTCTCAGGCCTACCTAGGTAGAAGCATGGCACCGGGACCTCACTGACCCTCCCTCAGAGGAAGAATGGAGTCATGTTTTCCAAGTCTCGCAGACCTGCGCCCGTAGCCTGGCGGTCATAGAAACCCAGCTTAAAATCCAGACGAGGTAGTACAGAACCCCCCACCTTCTTCACTCTTTTCTACCCCAGGTCCCTGCTGAATGCTGGCGGCGGTGCAACCAGGCCCTGGGCACAATGGCCCACATATGGTGGGGCTGCTAAAAAATTACCCAGTTCTGGGATAATATAATTCGGGTTACCCAGGAGGTTGTGGGTGAGGAGGCCCCCACAGACCATAAATTCTCGGTCCTGTCCTTACCCCCAGGCTCCCCCTCAGCCTTCAAACATACGCTCTTAATGCATATGGGAAACGCTGCTAGAGCCCTTATCCCGGTCCATTGGCGATCGAAGACAATTCCCACGCTCGATGAGTGGCATAAGAGACTTGAGTTTTACAGGTCTATGGACGAAATCATACTCTCGGCCATTGATACATTTCATGATCATTTGGCCACCTGGGGCTCCAGGATATTTTATGTGGATTCACTAAACCTCCCGGGGTCGCCTGCTCCTTCCCATTCCTCGGTAACGTAAAGCCTAAACTTGCTGTGGCAATCCCTACCCCCTACTATTCCTCTCTTTCTTCTATTCTTCTGTCCGCTCTCTTTGGACCGTCTCTATTTTCAACTCTCTGAACTGTTGCATTTTTTGTAACTGATTGTGTTGCACGCTGTTAGGTAAGAACTGTTAGAGTTGGTTCTCTGTGTTTAGTATTCTATCATGGAAGCTATCAACATATGTATCTGCATTGATAGTGTATATCATTGTAAAACTGCATTGTTGCTGTCTGATGACTTCCTGTATCTTTGATGTATGACTTTGCACCCCAATAAACAAAGAATAAATACTATTACCATGGTTTTAAATGAATATACTACAGTCACCATAATTTAATGTACTAATTTGTTTATATTATCTGGTGTGTATATATTAACATATAAATTGTATTTCTGGCATGTGTGTAAATATACCAAGTTCTCAATGCACTTTGCAACTTTTGCAGAGCAAAAAGTAATAACTCTGAACAGAAATGACCTATTAACTACCGGGGTGTATCTGAAAATAGATAATAATAGGTTAAAAAGACTCCTCTAACAACAATACAGTTACAACTTTTTTCCCCCAAGGAAATCCAAATAGGTCAGTTTCAGAGACTATACCTATTTAGACAACTATTTAGCCAATACCATTGTGTGTGCTGAATCATTTCTGAAATCCTTAAGATAAGTCTAATTAAAATGATTTATTTTCTTACCTTAACCCCGTTCTTGCTCCACCCTCCTCTTTCCTATGCTCTGTTCACATGCACTACTTTACCTTTGGGATTTTACACTAATTTGGTTTGTACAATCACTGGTGATAAGCAGTTTTTCTATTTAGCAGCACAGTGGCTAATTGAGTAGTACTTGTGTCTCACAGCACTGAGGTCAAGAGTTCGATTCCCTGACTAGCCCTTATCTGTGTGGAGTTTGTATGTTCTTCCCTTGTCTGCGTGGGTTTGCTCCCACACTCCAAAAACATGCGGGTAGGTTAATTGGCTGCTGAATAGATTAACACTAGTCTGTGTGTAAGTCTGTGTTAGGGAATTTGGGGTAGATCCAGAGCTACAATACCCTTTATATTTCAACGGATAGCGTATTTACGCTATCGTAATTACTATGCCCTCCCCTAGGCGTACTTTTGCCGCTTTACGCTTTGCAAACTCTACATTAACTTTTCAAAGCGTAACTCCTGTTGGCTGTAATGGCTGCATGTACTTATGCGCCCTAAGCACACCCATACTGTACGATTTACATGCCTCACCCCGCCTCCGAAGCGTAATTACGGATGTCGTATGGCTGGCACACCCCTTTGTTCATATTTATGCTCTTGATACATGGATGTTTGGGTCGTAACATCTGCCGCACGCATGCGCAGTACATACAAAATAGCCATTTTCCAGCGGACTTTGTTCTGGATCTGGGCCTTTGAATGTAGCTCCAATGGGGCCGGGACTGATGTGAATGTTAAATATTCTCAGTAAAGCGTTATGTAAAAACCTGTTAATAAATAAATAATATAAACACACTTGTGATGCTTTTTAAAAAAAAAATTCAATAATAATCTCCCGCTATGTTATATTGTCTCATTAATTAATCACAAGAAAGTACCAGCCAGTACTAGAAGTTGCACGTTTTACCAAGAGAACTACAACGCTAGAATTCTGTACAAAGTGACTTGGTTCAGATATTTGAACTTTGAATCACTTTTTGGGGCTCCTTTCCAAATTTGCCTTTGGTTGACAAAAAAGAAATAAATATATAAGTTTTTGTATATATGTATGCATAATTTAAATTTTTAACACACATTAATACATAGCCACCTTTGAGTAATATACATTAGGCGTTACTCCAAGCATTGTTATTTCACATTATCACTGACATGGTAGGAAGTAGCCATTCAGGGCCTCAGTGACACCTACAATGTAAGCGTACTTAACTGAATTTCTGTTAATCCTGATGAACTTGAATTCTTTGCTCAGCTTCCCAAGGAAAGCAAGAAAGGAATTTCAGTATCCAGATATACATAACAAGAGCTGCGTAATTTGAAGGCGCTATATAATAACCTGTTAATAGATAGCTACATAAAAACAATGGGGTAGATCCAGAACTACGTCCGTCTTCCATAGATCCACAATCCACCACGATTAGCCCTTTAAAAAATTGCATCAACTCGCGTGAGTTAAAAAAAAAAAAAGAGTGCTGCATGGCTGAAAGCCTTAGCCATGCTGTGCTGATAGAAGTACAGGGCTAAGCATTGCTTAGCCTTGTAGTTCTATCAGCGTCAGCATGGTTAGACTTCTAACCACGTGGCGCTGCGTGTGCTGTGTAAAAAAAAAATACAGTGTTCAATAAACATATGCATATACATAACAATGTGCCAGTGTGAAAAAACACATATTCCCTGACTAATATTAACCCCTAATGTGTTAACTCACCTCCGTTGGTCCGTGTCCTATACTAAGTGTACTGTAATGTAGTGTTTGTTGTAAAAATAAAAATAAAATATTCCACACCTAACTCACCCATCCTGCCCCGCAACCTGCCCCCATTTTTAGGATACTTATGGCCAGGGCCGCCTTCAGAATTTCTGGGGCCTGGGACACACCAGCATCACAGACCATCTGGCCGATGTGCAGGGAAATTGTTCCCTGCACATTGGCTCTGATGGTAGGCCCCCATCAGCTTCGGGCCTGGGACATGGCGGCCCTGCTTATGGCACTTAAGAGTAACTTAGGGCTTCCTAAAGTAACCATGTATTTTCCTCCTTAAGAAGGAAAATACGCAAGGAGATCCCTTCCCCCACCCACTCTTCTTAAAAAAAAAAAGACTTAGGCTGCCGTAGCACGCCTCTTTTTCTTTAATTACTACATGCAGTGTTTAAAGAGCACACGTAGTCAATCTACATACCTAAAAAGCATGTAGATTGCGTAAATTATTTACTATGCATGCGTAGTAGTTGATTTCTTTAAAGACTGTACTTAAGAAGATGGAGCTTCTTAATTGTGAATTGTGTAAATTGTTTTCCGGTTTAGCTTCTAGTCCACTGTGAAGGTTCTAATTAAGTCCTCTTTTCCATGAATACTTGAGTTAAATTACTTCTGAAATGAAATATTTTAGTAAATACGGATTCTATAGCCACCAGAAGCCCCCTTCAGAAGGAGTGGTCTCTTTAATTTCTTCTATTATTGTAAATTGTTTTAAATGTTATATACTACTTACTCCATTGTTTAGTTGTCGATTTTTAGTATGTAGTCTAATTTTAGTTTTTGTATTGGGTATATAGTTATTGAGTATAACAGCAGTGTTTTTGGTGCTGTCTGTGATTTGCATCACTCTGTCTGTAATTGATTAGATAATTTAATTCTGCTAGTCACTGTATGGGCATGGGCTGGTCCCCCCCCCTCCCCTGGCCCCAACTGTTACAGATTTTACAAATATGTTGAGGTGGAGAGTTGCAAAATCCTCCACCAAGGATAAGGGGGCTCTTGAGACCAGGAAAGTTATAGCAAGATCACAGATCAACACAGAATAATAAGAATAAATGACAAAGTAATAAAAAAAAGCTCCATAAGAGGGAGTTAATCCTCCATTAGAATAGGCACTATTTAGGAAAAAATGGAAACAAAAATTAAATGATTAAAAAAGAATTAATAAGTATATTTAATTCTTGAAATATCAAAACAATATATTAACAATTAAAAACATGAAAAGAAAACACATGTATTAATAATATTAATAGCGAATTTCATATAACACTATGGACTCCTTCTCTACTTTTATGGTTAAATTTCTTAGGTGTACACTAGAAATAAGAAAATTCAATATAGGAGGACCAATTAGATACTATGATTGAATATCACATCGTGAAACAACTGATAAATGACAATATGTAGTTCAGCTGGATAAGTAGTGCTCTTACATTAGAAAGTATTCGCGATCGACATATCTATACAGCAAAATACCATTAAGGCCACTTGGCACAACATTGAAATAACTGACTGAGTTGAAGACAACGATATCTCACAATAGTTAGAAGAGCGCTTAATACTTGAAATAAAAATACAAAGATTCTCTTATTGTAAACAAATCCAAATTGTAGCAATTAGCGGTGAGCAACTATGTTGCAAGATGGTTAATGCAATATTAGTGTTCTTACTTGTAGTAAATACTGATGGCATATAGACAATCATATAGTTTGTATGGTCAGCTGTGGTCAAAGTAAAAAGATGTTACAATTATGCAATCTTATGTTCTTAGTTGTGGTGAATATTAAATGTGTTTAAACAGTCAAATGATTCATATAGCCAGTTAGAATGATTAAATGTTATGGCTCTGCATCGCCACATAGACCATAGGTAAAAGCCAAGAACCACAATAGGAGGCAGGTTCCGGGATGTAAATGTGCAAAATGAGGATTACTCACGGTACTGTGGTCTAGCGTTAAAGACTGGTAAGACTGCTGACAAGCGTAAGCAGTAAGCACAAGCACAAGCACACTGTGTATTGAAAAGCCAAAATAGCCGCATGTAATATTCTTTATATCGTCTGGAATGAAGGTTGATCCAAAGGTTGAAATATACTAGACAATACCAGGAAAATAAGAACTGAATCTTGGTCTCCAAAAGGCGAGTTCAACATATATTGAAGGTAAAAAACAAAACAAAAAAGAAAGCCCGGAGGTGACTAATAGTGTAGTAAGTTAAATAGCTTCAAATGACAATCATCTTTGTTCACCCCAAAAGGTGCATGCGTACCAGAGATCATCAGTCATGGAGCTTTGACAAATATATCTTTCCAAATGGTCAGGGGTATAATCATCACCAGAACAGGTACCACTCACAGTCAAGAGAGAGACTTTTTTATATTACTACTGTAATGTATGTATACATATTTGCAAAAATAATAAAACCATTTTTATTTAGATATGAAATGATTATTTTTAGATATCTAACAATAATGAATGCATTTAGTAAGGACCTGACATGCCTATAAGCACATGAATATATTTAGGCCTGCATATAGGCCATACCATGTGCACATACACATATTTATATACAAATTACTACATAGTGTAATCATTAGTTTCATTACATGTTATATATTATCTGTAGCAAATAAAGTTTGTAGGGTAGATAATAATTGATTTTAAAAACATATTTAAACAACCCAATTTTGAATTATGTTTAAGCAATTTGCATATATAGACACTTAACAATGCATAAGCTAATGTTTTTTTTATACAATTTGACATCACATTAATTTTTGCAGTGATTACTATACTTTAATACACAACACACTTAAAAGCGTTGTGTAGCAGAGTATAACACTTCAACATGTTATCATTGTGATTCTAGAATTTAGACTAAGGACATTAAACATAACTTTGTTTTGAGAGTGATATATATATAAGAAATTTAAATATATATCTCTGCATGCAAAGAATACAATTATCTTTGCTCCCCCTGAATTCAACATGGTTTAGACAAGGTGTAACTAAGTTCATGCACTTAACAAGGTCTGAATCCAGCCCTTGGTTATTGTGATTAAATATACACTTACATTTATAATATTGTAAGGATGAAACATTTTTAAATTTCTAGAATGAGGCAAAGCAAAACACTATTGTAGTTACTTACATAATTAGATTCAGAAACAAAGCCTGAAGTTTTCAAGAAGAAAAGTCAGCAATGCAGCCAGTAGATACGCTGAAACCACCAAACCACTGAAGCACTTCTAAAGACTGCAAAGCAAAATAGTGGCTGAAAGCTTTTTATACCCAGTTTGAATGTTGAAATATCGCGTGATCTTGGCATAGTCAAGAGATTTGCATAAAAATCAAAAGATTTGCTGGTATATCAAGCGATTTTAATAAAAAATATCAAAGCCTATACTTTATCATGTAATGCCAGCAAATCACGGCGATTACAACGTAAAAATCGCGGAGATATTGAAAAATACAAATCAAAACACATCGCCTGTGTTTGAAAAAATCGCTCGATATCGCGTCTTAGTGAATTTGGAAAAAAAATAAAAAAATTTGCGTGAAAATCGCCGCGATGCCCCGCAATGCGATTTTTCGGTAAAATATCGCCTTTAGTGAATAAGGCCCCAAGAGCCTGATGAGAAATCACTGGATGATGAGGCTATTTCTTAAAAAAAGGGGAAAAAAATAAAAAATCAAAATAAAGTAAAATGTATCCTTGGTTTTTGTTTATAATTTTTATCTAGAACAAAATATGCACCTTCATGTTTTTTGGTGTTTTTGGTGTTGGGTATTGTTTCTGTGTATTTTCATTTTTTTTTTGATGATTGAAATGTATGAGCATTAACGTCATTCAGGTTCAATAGTGTTTCTGTTGTTGTTAGATTCTAAATGTAAGTTTCCACTGCTGCAATGCCTTAATGAGTCATGCCCATGATTACATGTTTGCATCTTTTTTCAATGACACTGTAACAAAGGATCACACATGTAATTTATTGGTTAATTCTTGTGTCTTGTTACATTTAAAGTTTCATTAAAGAAGCCATTCTGAAATTCCACATACGTGTTTTAGTTTATGTGAATGTGTATGTGATATTTATTGCTTGCTAAAAAATTAATATTGATGTTAGCCATTTTTCACCGCTGTGTTGTGAAATATGCAGGGCAGAGCAACTATTTGACATACAGTTCCGGTGCATACATAAGTGCCCCACCAGACCGATCTAGGCAATGGAATCTGCCTTTTAGGACACTAATACACCTTTCAGCGATCTGCCTGGTGTGCACATGCGCCTTGTTGTATGCCAAATGTTGCTCTTTGCTTGGTCTCAAAACGGGTGTTAAGAGAAACGGCCCCAGAAGGCAGGCGTTGGCACCTAACAAATAAAAAAATTTTTGTAAAATATTAGTAGACACCATTAATTAAAAAAATGATACAATAATAAATAATGATATAAAATATGTTTTAAAAAACTAAAATACCTAAAAGATATGCATCACCAGCATCTTGTGCATGTCTCTCTTGTAATCTTTGCCAGATTGATGATTGTCTCATCACAAATGAATCGTGGCTGCTCCCTGGGAAGAGAGCAACCATTTCTGGGATAAGGCGGCCGGCATCACATATAATCTGGACATTGAAGGAATGGAAGCTCTTACAATTTAGAAAAATCGAGCAATCAAATCCACTAGGGACCAGAGCAATATGTGTACCATTCATAACCTCTATAACATGCAGAAAGCTAGCTATGGTGGCAAACTGCTGCGTAACACGCACAATGGCTTCTTCGTCCAATGGCAAACTTATAAACCAATTGATGCGCAACAGAAATGCCCTTTGGACAACCTGCAGAGTTCGGCTAAATGAAGCCTGGGACATTCCTGCGACGCTGCCCACGAACCTCTGGAGAGATCCAGAGGTAAAAAACTAACACTGCCAACAATTTTGTTAGCGGTAGTATTGATGTTGGGGAGGTAATGTTAACAACCTGTCCAATCTGCAGAGTTTCCATAATCAGATGTGGAGGAAGACAGTAATGGCATCTAACATCCTCATCTGACATCCTCAAGAGAGTGACACGTGTCCTATACATGTGCATCCAGACCCTCCAGCATTGATGTAGACGCTGCGAGTAGCAATGACATGGAGCCGCTCCACTTTCTTGCAAGCACGCCACAGGGAAGCAAGAATATCTGCAATGGGTGTAAACCAAAAATTATATGGCCAATGTGTAAAAGTTGTAATGATTATTTAAATAATAAAGTACACACATAAAAAATTAAAGCAGCAAATCTATGAGATCCAAATAAGCAACAAGGAGATATAACACTAAATGGGGCATCAGCTACACAAAGGAATAGAGCTACAACATAACGTTGGATACTTGCTAATAAACTAACCTGAGAAATGGTTTGGCTGGGAATCATCTTAGACACAACAATGGATAAATGTGTGTCAATTAAAAATACAATTTCATAACAGGAACCCTCCTTAACATATAACTATGCATCAAATTCTAAACACATAAATAATATTCTTACATAATAAATGCATACCGCTTTAAATTATGAAAACATTCAACACATTAATATTAGATTTATATAATTTATAAAATATATATATATATATATATATATATATACAGAGGCACATAACGGGACTTACGCAAGTCATTTGTGTAAGTCTCCTTTACATGTGACATCAGAACCAATTACATAAAAGGGGCTGGCATTTATTTTCCGCATGCCTAAATCCTGCCGTAAAAGAGTGCCGGGGGTGTTTCTGTGCGCATAATTTAAGACAGAGTTCTGGACACTTAAATATCCAGAACTCCGTAAGAAGGAGGGGAGTGACAGGGGCGTGCACTCCCCTTCTCCATGCTTACTTTCTGATTTGCGTGCGTGCGTAAGTGTTATAATACATTTCTAGTTCTACAATAAAAATGTGCACTCTTAAAACCAGGGTTTTGATTGGCAGGTTGATTACTAAAGTGAGGGTATTTAAATGTGATCAGACAGAAAAATGATTACTGTCCTAATTGAATTAATAATAGAATGCCAAATATATGACCAATTGAGTTGTAGCTCTGAACCCTGCATGCCCACTATAAGGGAGATTGGTGCTGGAGAAAATAGCACTGGTAGGGCCTATGATAAGCAGGTGTCCCTCTTAGAAATAGAGTGTGGATCGGGTAACTAACTCCCCGATGCTTTGTAGAAGTAGCTCCAGTTCTACCAACACTATTTGTGAATTTTGTAATAAATAATTTCCAGATAATTAAGAAAATGACAGACAGAATCAATAACTAAGGACTGTAACCTGGGGAATTTGTTATTATCTGAACACATATGTGATTAAACACCATGGGCCGTATTCAGACCACCGGATGTATTGCATATACGTCCGATGTTTACCGAAATTGTATACTGCACATGCGTATTAATTTTTTTAACGTAATCTACATATCTTTCAGTACGTAGATTGCGTATATAAAGACTGCATATACGCAATCTACGTACCGAAAAGATACGTAGATTACGTTAAAAATGACTATGCATGCGCTAGCGTAGTTATGATGTGCGCATGCACACATCATAGCTGACAAGGGAATTACGCACGCAGAGTTCAGGTTCTACCCAGGATTTCCATTATGTCTTCCCAGCCCCCAGTATCCCCATCATGTACCTCCAGACCCCCAGTATCTCCATCATGCACCTCCAGCTACCCATTATTCTCATCATGTCTCTAGCCTCTCCTCCCAGTACTCCCATCATGTCTCCAGCCCCCCCCCAGGATGATTCCCCATCATGTGCCTCCAGCTCCCCAGTATTCTCATCATTTCTCCAGCACACCCCCAGGATCCACATCATGCCTTCCCAGCACCCCCAGTATACCCATCATGTGCCTCCAGCCCCCCAGTATCACCATCTTGCACCTACAGCTCCCAAGTATTTCCATCATGTCTGCAGCCCCCCCATCCTGTACTATTATCATGTCTCCAGCCCCGCCCCCCAGTACTTCCATGTGTCTACAGCCGCTCAGGATGATTCCCTATCATGGGAGGAAAAGGAAAGAGGATTAGCAAAAATATATCTGCCCTGCGAAATAGAGATTAATCTGAGCGCACACTGCAACATAGGAGAGACAGACCCAAATTGGAACTATAAAATCACATTTTTATTGTAAATAGAATAAAGTACAGATTACACATCTAGGCGAAAATATCAGCAATAAACTTGAAAAAGGAGAAAGCATTACAACATACCAGCAACACCAGTCCCAGGAGAACACCGCACATCTAACTAATGAGCAGCAAGGAGGCCCTAGATAAATGTTCTAGCAGCCTCACGGCCACGCTTCGTACTTCCGTACAGTATGCTGGCCCTATTCTGTCTGTAAAAGTGCAGGTGACACCTGGGGAGTTGCAATAAAGACAAGGGAGACAAAATGATGCGGCAGTCCACCGATGCACTCGGGGAATAAGGAGAGCGGCTGGCCATTATTGGAACTTCCTGTATGAGGACTGGAAGGAGGAGGAGAGAGAGAGGTGAGCGCCACAGAGGAAGACACAGCAAAAGTAAACATGGGGATACTTGGGGGCTGAAGGCACATGATTGGGATATTGGGGGCGGCTAGAGACATATAATGGAGATACTGGGGGGGATAGATACACATAATGGGGATACTGGGGGGCTGGAGGCACATGATGGGAATACTGGGGTGCTGGAGGCACATGATGGGGATACTGGGGGGGAGATGGAGCCATATAATGGAATACTGGGGTGCTGGAGGCACATGATGGGGATACTGGGGGGGAGATGGAGCCATATAATGGAATACTAGAGGGGCTGGAGCCCCATGATGGGGATACTGGGGAGCTGCAGATACATGATAGGGGTCGGGGGGCCTGGAGCCACATGATGGGGATACTGGAGGGCTGCAGAGACATGATGGGTATTCTGGTGGGGGGGCTGGCGGCCTGTATGGTATAGCGGTCACTAGGATAATGTCTGTATGGTATGGCTGTCACAAAGATATATAGGGGCGTATTCAGAGAACCGTTTCCATCAAGGGACGCAATTATACACATGCACGCACGGTGCAGGCCAAACCCACTCACACCCATGACACTCCCCTCTCTCGGCCGTGCTGTCGGTGACATCCGCCTCCATAAACCTCTTGTAACTTTCCATGTGCAGTTGCGTGCGTATATCTGTCCTCCGTACATGCAATTCATGATAGTAGCGCCCACATGTGTTCATTAAATGCCTTCCCCCATCCATTTTTATTAAAATTTTCACGCGCGTAATGTGCGTTGCATATCCGTACATATGTACAAAAGTGCGATTCACAAGTCCGTCCGTGAGGCGTATAATCTATGTAAAGTACTATAAAAAAGTTATTACACATGCACAGTTAAAACATGCCTAAAAATATGCACGGAACTCGCCGTGAACATGGATCTCTGAATACGCCCCATAGTTTGTATTGTGTCGCAGTGATTAGGATGTTGTGGGAATTGTATAGTGGATACTAGGAGGCTGTTTGTATTGTATATTAGTTACTATGATTTGCTTTAATTTATCGTTGTTACAAGTGTTTTATGACATTTTATGACGCTGACATGGATACTATACTCTAGTACCTATAATGTGAAATTATTAAACAGGTGGGCACAAATTTAAAGTTTGCAGGGGGGGCGCCGATCATCCTAGCACTGGCCCTGTCTGTGAGGTAGAATATACAGCACTAATCAGATAATAATCTAATCTGTTGGGTTTGTTTTTGATGAAAACATACAACTGACAATCTAGATAAAAATATATTTTGATTAAAAATCCTAAAATATTAATAAAACAAGAATGGAATCTGAAAAATCAGCAAACAGTTTCTCAATATTAAACAATGTTATACTCAAATTAAAGTACAGTCACATATCATAGAGAATTTTAAAATAGTACGATTGTTATTAAGTCATTTAAGATCTCAGTTTACATTTCTTGGTGCTAGGACTGAAAACAAGTGCTCTAAAGGATACTTTGTTATGATGTTAACAATATGCCAAGAGAGTCTTGCAGAAACTTCTATAGAGTCCCATCTTTGTTGCAGATATTTAGACAGTTAGAGTTTCAACCCAAGAGGAACCACTTCAAGCTGGCAATATCACTCGATCCAAGGAGCAGGAAGCTGTTTCCAACATCAGTTCTCCACCCTGTAAAGAATCAAAGGATAAAGAGTTCAGCTTGTATAAGCTATCCAGTCATGGGATAAGAGGTGTTATTTTCTCCACTCAGAAGTTTTCTTTCTCTCCCTTTCTCCTCCCCTCTCAGTGTTGGCACAATCAGCACAATGTTTAAAGACGTTGGGTGAACTCTCTAATAAGGAGCAGTCCAGCAGAACAAAGTAACTCATGTTGTAAAGTCACAATTCAGAAACCAAAGTAAAATCTGTATGCACATGGACCTCTGACACTTTCATCTGCTCCCCACAGACATTTTCAAAGCTATACATGTCCTTGATTGCATTGTTGTCCTCAGGTGACAGGTAAATAATTGTCTCAATGCATATAGATTAAGCAACCAAAATAATATGCTTCAATCACATGAATACTTAATTAACCCTATTAATCAGTAAAGGGACATAATGAGCACAGAACAATGACAGATTTACTACAAATGCAATCCAGAAGCCATTAATTGAGATTGATCCTAAAGTGCAAATACCCTAGTTAATGTATTTACATATTTTCACGTACTGTGCTTGCATGCCATCTAGAAGTGTGTTGTATTTCCAGCGCAACTTTTATATGTTTCAGTGCAATTGCAACCTTATCCAGACATGGAAGCAGGATTGCCATCAGAAAATTCTAGGCCTGGGACACCGTCGCAGTGCTCTACTCCCTATGTGATGTCATTGGTAACGTCACATAGGATAGGGCGTTGCGGACCTGCTTTAACAGCGGGACGGTGCAAAGGGAAGTTTTCGGCAGGCCCTCATCAGCTACCGGCCCAGGACAATAGTCCCTGCTGTCCCCCCCTGATGGCAGCCCTGCATAGAAGTATCTAGGAGATACTGCCACCTCTGAGTATGAAGTAAATTCCAACCAAATACATCACATAGATAGGCCATGCATTTTGCACGCAGATTGCATTCTAATGCATTTTGTTTATCTTTTTTTTTAAACCCAGCTCACATTCAAATGTACATGTACAGAAAACTACAACGCACATCACAAAATATTTTTTACTGAGGAGAGGTATAACTGGCAGGCCTGCACCACATCACAGTGACAGGGACAGAGGCCAAAACGACTATCCAGAAGGGGCATGGCCATGCCCACCACACTTTACATCATGATTATTACTGAATGGGGATCATACAAGTCAGGGGGCACTGCCACACCTGTAGTATGTCGCAATAAAAAGGATGTAGGTCACACACACTTAAAGACGAAGAATTTTGATACAGTTCAGGTTGGAACTATTTAAGTCACTAAGGGGACAGTGTCAGCATAAAAGCACATGTTTATGTTAAAGCTCCACAAGATGGCTGCCCAGGTGACTGTAATTCCAGATCATGGTGAGTATATGACGGCCTTCAATGCCGGAACTTTTTAAATCAATGAGGATGTTCCGGCAGTCTATGGGTAGGTAGCTGTGGTATGAAAACACCAAGTCCCCAGTTAGAATTTGCACCTTGATGTATGGTACAGTAGATAAGTGCATAAAGACTATTACAGACATATGAGACAAAGCCCATAGCACTTGTAAGTCCTTCAATGGTCCCTTGAATGACAAGGATGAATATACATGTAAAAATAAACTGACATTTCAAGTTTATTCAGGATTTCTAATATAATGTTGCAAAACTGTTAACAAAGGTAATTGGTAAAAAGTTGTCATAGAGAGCTAATATGTTTTCCATGAAATTCCATCTCCCTGTCAAACACCATTTTTCTGCCAATTACAAGATTTTGCACCGTGGTTGAGATTAAGAAGGAATGTTTTCACTTTACCCAGTCTGGATTATAATGAATTAGCATTTAGCAGTTTGAGGTGCAGTTGAGGAAAACTAAGTGGTAAATTGTAAAATGACTCAGGTTGACCAGTTGCAAAACAACTGACAGAGCTTTGAATACTTACGTGACCTCTCCAAAAAAATGTTTAATGGTCAACTGAAAGTTTGCAGAAAAAAAGGAAACAAATAAACTATAAAGGAAAGCAAAGAATTTACATTGTAATGTATCTCTATGTAATTTGATGGCGCTATATAAAACCTGTAAGTAAATGAATAATAAATAAATAAATAGGTTACATTTCAACTCATATATCATAAGCTATGAATGGGTTTGTTTTTAGGACACAGTTTCCTCTATTATAATTGCATTTTTTTTATTGAAAGTGTCTTAGCTTATGTGACAGCAGGCACATAATAGCAATTTATAATAGATATTTATGAATACTATGCTGCCTTTTAAAAACCACTGACCTTGCTTGCTGAGATAGAAACACTGGGCTGGATCCAGACCTTGTTAAGTGCATGAACTTAGTTACTCCTGGGCTAAACCATGTTGAATTCAGGGGGAGCCAAGTTAATTGTATCCTTTGCATGCAGAGATATATCTTTAAATTGCTTACTGCACACAGATACTGACCAGCTTTGCTATCACACTGTTATTTAGACTTGGGATAGGAAACATCACCTCTCAACACTAATACTGTTTGCAGCAGATGAAATATGACACCCCTCAAATGAACATGGTTTAGCCCAGGTGTAACTAAGTTCATGCACTTAACAAGTTCTGGATCCAGCCCATTTTCACAATTGTGCTAAAGAAAATATATTCATTTTATAGTATTTAATTAGCTTTATATCACCCCTCTTTTCATAACTAAAATATGAATCTTTGCTATAAATGAAGGGTATTGCATTCAGATTGTCTATTTATGTTCTTTTAATTAATGACATACAATATGTTCATTTGTGACCAAGCTATTTTAATTACCTTTGAAATGATGAATAGGTGTATATAGAACATTCATTTTAAAGACATGCACCAAAATTATTTTTCTTACTTGACACACCCAGAATTTATAAGCAAAAATAATTCTTGTTAAAACAATCACATATGTTCTGAAATAGAAAATCATATGCTTTTTAAATTGAGTTAACTCCCTTATATTTACATTTACATATCAATTGAATGATACACTCAATTATGGATAGTTATGGAAGAATTCCATTGATTAGGGTAGGGATTTGGAATGCTGTTTATTAATCAGGAAATGGCATAATTTTTGTATATAAACAGCTTCTTCTACTGTAGAAGAAGCATAATTATCCTGGACGTCTTTACACACGCATAACCTTAACAGGAACAATCATGTCAGGAAAGGGAGGACAATACATTGACCGTGAGTACATTGTTTTAAATTGTATTCTGAATTTATTGTCAAATATGAAACCTCACAGCAAACCTAGTGTATATGCGATTAATATTGCAAAATGTACAGAAAGTAAATCACTTTTATGATTGGAAACAGAAATATGCACTCTATGTATAATCTCTGTGAGGTATAAAGTAGTCTTTAATAATATTAACATTTCTAGGTGAATTATCTGATTGTTTAACATCAAATTAAAGAAATATATAAAACACCTTTTAAAGTGTTATCTGCTTCTGGTTACCTGATGCAGACTGAAACATTAAAAAAAAACACATTCTTTGCTTGAGAAAGCACCTCAAAATAATAGAAGGTTTAAGTGTGATCCAGATGCAAATGTAAGTATGTAAGTGTAGCTATGAATCTGAAGCCAAGTGTGGACTTTTGCATATAAACACACATCAGTCAAGCACAATGCTAACGCCTCCCAGATATGTTCCTGTCTGTAGCAGGTTAGGTAAATAAATTTACATTGTTTGTTATGCTTATTGTAAGTATTTTGTCTTAACTAAGAATGGAAATGTAGTAAAAATGTAAACTGTACATACTTACATTACTATCCAGGACAGATCCTTAATGTCCTTTTAAGTTATTATATTAAATTACTGATTATAACAATTCCTTTGCACATGCAGTGCAATTTTGACAGTGCAAATATCTGTTATTCAATAAATGCAACACTTGTGTTCAATTGCTTGATTTACCATGATTAAAGTATTCATTTGCAAATGCACTATTTTGTTCAATTGTGATTCAACTCATGTGACAGATCTTATACTTACTGTTTATGTTTAAATTTGTCTTTTAGCCTGTGCTCCAGTACCACAATGCCAACCTAACCCATGCATAGGTAAGAACAAATTTGCATGACTGATGACTCTAAAAAGGGAAGATCTATTGTGGGCATATTTGTAAAAAAAGAAAAATGAAAAATAGTATAGACTTTCTTTTTATCATACACCCTTATTATTTGCCTTTTAGATTTCTCTGTTTTACTAAAGCACACGTTAAAATGATGTCTTCCATGCAAGAAGATGCCAATCCCCTTACACTCAGAGTTTTACTTGACCTGACCCTTATGTCTCTTCTATACAAATTTAAATACCTCCCATTAGTGCTCACACCCGCTGCAGTATTAAAATTCAAATCAGTATAGAAGTCTGGATCCAGAGGGTTTAACAATGCTTTGCATCCCTATAGATTATTATTTGGATTCTGTTCAGATTACTTTTATATTTTCAATTTTCATATGACATTTTTATATAGTTAGTTGGAAACTTCTCTATCCATACAATGGTATTAGGAGTATTCATCCTATTATACTGACAGATATTTGCTAAATAAATCAGTTCAACTCATATGTCTTTAGGTCAAATCCTAATATATTTCTATGTTTCATGTTGCGACATCTCATTTTCAATTTTTTTGTAAATGTTTGACAAATTTTGATGAATTGTAGCACTATCAGATTTTAAGATCCAGTCCTTAATCATCCTGTACCAGATCCCAAGATCCAATTCTAATATTATCATATCCAGGACATTAGATGTGAAGGAATCTGCAGTCGCAGGGCCCTCACTGTCCACTCAAAATTAGGATCCATTCCACTATGCTTCACATGTGTGAATTCTAAAAAAAGAAATACATTTAATACAACTTTCTCTAAGCATATTATTCACTCTATTTCAACATCCTTATATGTTATTTCCTCCTTAGACCCCTGTGCTGTAACAAATCCATGCCAGCAACAAGGACAAGGTGTAAATATGGGACAGGGTGGATATGGTGGACAAGGAGGTTTTGTTTCACAAGGATACAGTGGACAAGGTGGATACGGTGGACAAGGAGGTTTTGTTTCACAAGGAGGATACAGTGGACAAGGTGGATACGGTGGACAAGGAGGATACAGTGTACAAGGAAATAATGGTGGTGGAGTAAAGAAATGAGAGCTGAGCTTGCTGAAAATTCCACTATGCACTTAAACTATACTGCTTATAACTGATACTTCGTAAAATAATCAGAGCTTGAACCACTATTACTCTATGTATTAAGTTGCCAAAGAAAAAAAACTCTTTTCTGCATAATTAAATTATATTGCAATTTTCTCTTTAGTGACGTCTTGCTCGTGATTGTAATCAAAATGATTGTTATAATGATTTTATTATATATAGACAGAATTTTAGGCAAATATAAAACATAGCCAATGCTAGAAGCAAAACTAAAATAAAATAAATAGTAACTTATTTAACAGGGAAGACAAGCATAAATGGGTATTCAAAAGTTCTAATAACCTATGGTTATCTATTAGTCACAAAAAATGTGCTGTATTTATTATTTCTGGTTTACACACTACAAAAATCACAAAGCATGACACCTGCTTCAGTTATATGGTAGTTATACCATTACCCTTTTTCAACTTGAAGAAACTGCAATTAAATTTGTTTAAAGGGAACATATTTAGCATAATAGCTTTAAACATCAGACAAACATTCTCCAAACATTACCTAAAATATATCTTAATAGAAATATTTAAGGGATTAAATTAAGATTTACCACAGGTTCCACCATGTCCCACCAGTTTTTATTTATTTTATATTGGTGAGGGGGGGTTGGTGATCAAATCAATCCCTATATATTTCTTACACTCTCCCCCCACATGGTGTTGGTGGTTGTAACAAGCACAACTAGTGATACACTGGGCAGTTATGAAAGATGTCTCTTCATGTAATGCTAGCTGCTCTTTTTACAAGCACCCAAAAACCACTATCATTTAGTTATAGTTTGCAAGGTTGACAACCTATTTCAACATTATGGTTGTATAATAAGGTCAGCTAATAGTATAATTAAGATTTATCTTTCATAACTGTACATCCCATGAGCTGACACGCATGCAGTCACAGAGAGATCAGCAGTGGGTAAAATAGATTTACTCACCAAAATCTAGGAGTACCAAGAATTACAGTGGAGATCTGCGACCAGACAAGTAGGATATGCCCTGGTGCTTTGACACTGTCATTGTTCTTGCTGCTCTATCACTGCTCCTAATGTATATTTGTTTAAGTTGTGGGCATAGAGACCTGCAGTAGAGGTAAGCACCATGGGTCAGCCCAAGTCTCCAGCTGACCCTATGGGTAACCCTGCTCTCTCGTCTCCTTACTGACAGAGTTGCATAACAATGACATTTGCTGTCAGTAAGAGGAGTAAAAGTCAGCAATACCAAATTGCCTATATGACTAAGAGTCTGTATTTCAGACACACAGGCTTATATGCATTTCTAGCACCAATAAGCCTGCATGTATGAATTGTTGGCTCAGTCTGGAACATTTAGTGTGGGGGTAATCGCCCAATATATCTGTCCCTGGGTCCTATTCACTTATATTGCAGACATGTTCTATCAAATACAGCTCTTCCTATTTGAAATCCATAGTCAAATGCACAATCAGGCCTGTTGTCAAGGATGTTAAACACCAAAAATACTGTCTCAAAATTATGGTTATAATCAATTGTTACTGGTTATCCTCCGAGGGTCAATAAATCAAGAAAATCATATGTAAACAAGGAAGAAAAACTATTTTTTAGCATTTCATATTATGGTTCAAAACACACACATACCAACTAAAACCTTGAACTCTTTACAGGCATCTTTAGGAAAGCGTCCTGGTAGGATCTCATATTAACCAAATATCTAAATCCAGTAATTGCTGTGCAATTGTATGCAGCAACTCTTTAATTGCCTTGCCAAAAATTCAGAAAAATGGGCATCAGCATTACAGATTCCTCAGGGTGTCCTGTAATAGGGTTATTGTGCATATTATCACTAGTAAAAGTTTGCAGTTATCGTGGAAAGACAAGGGGCCGGATCCTGAGGAACGACAAACAGGGGAATTTCATGTTGCTCGGCCGTAATTCCCGTTTTGAAGGTTGTGCGCATGCGTACAACCTTCAAACGACGCCTATAGTTAGGGCCAGTGGCTGTTACAAAAAAGGGGCTTTCCATCCCTTTACGCATGTCGTATCTCTGCCGTAAAGGCATGCAAATTAGGGGACGTGGTGGGGGAAGCCCCGTAACGATCAGCTAGCTGATCGTAAAAGTTAGAGTAGGGATCTGAACACGTAAGTGTGGCGTGCACTCCCCTCTCTGATGGCAGCTGTACTGACCTCGGGCGGCCGTAAGGCGCCCGTAGGTCAGGATCCGGCCCAAGGTGTGCATCTTTTTTGTAAATGCTGCCCAGCATGCATAATATGGGCTTACATAATCTGTTACATTTAAAACTTAGTTATATGAATATATATTTCCTGAGTCTATTCCAGAATGCCCCGATATCACCCTCTAAATGTACATATCTACATTGTATTAAACGCCCCCTCTCATGGTTGAAGCACCATGTAATGTATTCACTTTTGAGTGGGTAAGTGATATTGCTCTCAGGCTGACATTGGAATTTTTAACTTACATATATTTTCTTTACATAGCATCCAACATTGAGAATCCAGAAAATGCAACAAAATAGGACCAACCCCAGTTCCAACAAACTCCACCATCTGCTACCCACAATTAATCATATTTGGTAAAAACTCAGGCCATTTACTCATAAACCCGTCCTCTTCTATTGGTCACAAATTAGGACAGTCCTGCCTAGAGAGGGACAGTTTGAAGGTATGTCTTTACAATATATTGAGCCTAGTGCTTATCTTAGCAGTAGTACAATCCTGGAAAATTAAAATGGAAACTAGTACACAGCCTTGCATTTAAATCCTTTGTTTAAATTTTTTTTAGTTCTCTATTAGCCACACTGTATATTGAATAGACAAAATACAGCAAAACAAACTCAAAAGAAGGAGAGTTCTTATGATATATACCTATGTTTTTAGAATTAGACTCAAATACAATGCGCATTGCAAATGCAAAATAAGATAAATAGTAACATGCATTATACAAACAGCCGACCTCCAATTGTATCGTTTAAACCACTCATTTTGTGAATGCTGGCAGTAAAAGATGAGAGGAGGGTAATCTTGAATGGGCAAGGAAAACCTGGGAATTTATTTATTTTATTTTATTTTACGTGGAATTTATTTCTTTTATTTTATTTTACGTGTGAATGTGAGAGCATACACTCAACAATGTTTATGTGGAGGGGTTGCATTAGTATGCTTTGTGTGATACAAAATATTAGAGATGAGTGGTTCGGATTTTGTGAAATCTGACACATTCGAACTTTAGGGATCCGAGTGATGCCTCGGTTCCTCCCACCAAATTCGGATCTGTAATCGAGGCAAAACACCATTTTCACAAAAAATTCTGATCTTTTGAGCCTTTTATTTCCTGCTTCCTGTCTGTGACAGGAAGCATTACATGACTGTGATTAGCCAATTACAGAGGGCTGAACATAGAGGCAGGCTTGTGGAGACTTTAATTTGTTAAACAACTACAACTTTATTGAGTGGAAAAACTGAACAAAATGTCTGGGATGAGTGATATCAGGGGTGCAACTATAGTGGGTGCTAGGGATGCAGTTGCTATGAGGCCACCATCCCCCTGCACTCACCTTTAATCCAATCCACCCTATGAGCAGCTCCCCTGCAGCCCTGCTGAAGAAATAGTCCTCACATGCCATTGCTGGAGCTACACACAAGGTAAGAAAGATCACAGCTAGACTGTCAGGGACCCAGTGGCCCACCCATGGGTGGATTCTGGTAGCCCAGAAACACCCCCAAAATGATTATTTAATAAAAAAGAAAGAAAAAAACTTTAACTTGAAAAGTTAGAAGATTTCCACCACAGAGCAGTTGCCATAACAAGAGAGCAAGTTTCCTCAAACATTTTACATGAAGTGACAGTGTGAGGAGTCCATGTATCCATCAGTGTCACACACAAACAGTAGTCATGCACATAGGCCGGGGGTATCAGCCAATAGATTGACAAGTCTGCAGGTGTGATCAGCCAATAGGGTGAAAAGGCTTCAACCACTTTTCTGCCTCTCATACAAGTGCTAAGAGTCATTAACCTTTAGGGCCAGATTTACTAAGCTGCAGGTTTGGAAAAGTGGAGATGTTGCCTATAGCAACCAATCAGATTCTAGCTCTAACTTTCTTTTTACATACTAGAGAATGTCAGCTAAAATCTTATTGGTTGCTATGGGCAAACCTGCAGCTTTGTAAATCTGGCCCTTAGTCTGCTAAAAAGTACTAGGAATATACTGGTTAACAGCATCTTCTATATTCCTCACCCTGCAGCAAGTCCTGTTTACTCTTTTTCCTCTTTATTTATATAATTGTTTTTTTAA